>LPNX011146496.1:269479-352653 GCA_001517045.1 Pseudotsuga menziesii | reverse complement strand
TTTGGAGGAAGAATGAAAAAAACTACTTTTTGTGTTCGTATTTTTGACATATCTCCCTATTTATTTACTCAAATTATGACTGGGAGAGCTCGTTGGATGCGGAATTTAATTTCGCATCCAACGAGTACCCACACTANAAAAGTAGTTTTCTTTTATGACAAATATGTCAATTCAACCATTATCGTTGACTCATTTTATTGAAATTCTATTGGTTCTTGAATTCCAACTCAGAAAATTTGTTGTTCGCGCGTTTTCTTATAAGGCCCATTTTAGACCCCAAATTTCCTCTAATGAGGACGAGGTCGTGAATCAATCCAGTTCTACACCTGCAGAGGATTTGGGCATTACCAGAGGGAGTGCCCTCATGCGCAGTGCACATACTATGCAACCAATGATCATAATGTTGAAAGTTTCCCTCTGTTGATTGCAAAATGGCAGGCAGGACAAATTACTTAGTTACAGAATGCGCAGAATCAGAATCAGCCTGCATTCCAAGTACAAAACCATCCAATAATGTAGAACTAGGTCCCACTGTAGAATCAGACTCAAAACCTGCCTTAGACATAGAACCAACCGATGAATCAGAACCCGCCTCTGAACCAGGGATTGACAGTTGCCACTATTCATGCCAAGACGCGGATGAAGGATGTCGACGTGGGGATTGTCACTCGCGCTGGTGCAACAACTCGAGATGATGGACCACGGATACAAGTTCGTTTCACTGGTAAGGAGAATGTTGCATTTGATATTGCGACAGAGAAAGATACCTTCTTTTACGCAAAGAATGAAATCGAGCGAAATACGGGTAAGTTACCAATTATTGATATGCCTTCCGCTTTCGACCCCTCCATAGAAGCAGTACCATCATGGAAACATGGTACCTTGTGCAAGTTCTTTGAGAGTTTTCTATCGTTGGAAAGGGACTCGGATGCCCTTGTCGATCTTGAGACATTATTGCACCTCCCGGATAAGACAGTGAAGGATTCTGCTGTGAATTCCTTGCAAAAAAGGAAGACCAGCAAGGAGATGAGGATGAATATCCAGATTGGAGATTATGAGGTTGACTTGGTTATTTTAGACCTTGGATCAGATGTAAACATCCTGACGAAGCAAACCTAGAAATTGATGGGAAATCCAACATTGGGATGGTCACCGGTACAACTGCGTTTAGCAAACCAGGCGAAGGTTCATCCCATTGGTTGTGTTTCAAACTTGGTTGTCGACATTGAAGGTATGAAAACATGTGTTGACTTTGACATGATAGAAGTTGTAGGAGATGATAGTTCCTATCCCGTGCTGCTAGGAATTGGATGAGCTAACTATAGCATGGCCATTATCAACTTCAAAAAACATGTTATGAAATTTGAAAACCAAGATGTTAGAGTCATTGCTCCCATGGATCCTCAGGAAGGACAACGATATATCGAACCTGTAAAGGATGAATTCGGGAGAAGTTGGGATCGTGCTTATAACACTTCCGATGACTATATCCATCCTATTGTCGATGGTGAACTTGGATGATGTAGAGCAAGTTCCACGTCCTCCGACTCTGACGATGCTCTAGAAAATTGGCATAATCGGTTGCATGAGGTATCCTTCAGAAAATGCGGGTTGATCACACAGTCTCTCCGACATGTTGCGACTGAGACTGTTGAGTTGCCCATTTATGAAGGACTGTCGGGACTATTTGAGTTCTTTCAAGAATTTGAAGAGAAGGTTTTTGAACGATAAAGGATACTGGCTCTTGATGTAGCATTGAAGGCTACTCCGGCTCGATGGTGGGCGACACACAAATGGATGATCCATGACTGGGAGCAGTGTCGCAGGTTGATGATGGTCCGCTTTGGTGATGTAGAGGCCTATCATGCTAGGAGATATGATGGACGAAATGATCCCTCCATTCATTTTATTGAGTGTCAGACGTTATGGACATTGCGACCCAGAGATGAGTGGGTTCATGCTTTTGTTCATACTCTAGAAGATATGCCAAGATCTTGGTATGTGGTAGCAGAATTATGCAAAACCATTACCACTTGGGAGGAGTTGTCAGTTTGCTTTGTGCAGCTTTCACGATGCCAACCCTGAGGTATGTAATGCTTTACACATTATCTGCGATGTAGTACTAAAAGTCATCCCTGTTGCATACCCCGTTGATCCACATGCAAATTGATCCATCCAATCCATGATGACATGTTACAACTTGTCCAGGGAACCTAAAGATGATGACGAGCTACAGAATGTTAGTATTCCAGAGTCCAAAGGAAGTCATGGTGTCACAGCTCCTGACATACCGACATACTTGATGTACCAGCCACTGAAGATCCAGAAAGTTAGCATTGGGTTTGCAGAAAATCCGAAATTTGCTAATGTCGAAGACTATTGGGGCAAAGAGACGATGGTCAAAATCACAGATCTACTACATGAATTCTAGGACCTTTTCCCAACATGATTTTTAGATATGAAGGGGATACTTGGCGACTTGGGGGAAATGAAGATTCCACTCAAGCTAGATGCAAAACCAGTACGCCATAGGTTGTATAGACAGAGCCCGTGATACAATGATTGCGTGAAAGCTAAGATTGATAGGATGCTTGGATCATCGAACCTGTAGAAGAATTAGAGTGGATAAGCCTGATGGTGGTCCAAGATAAGAAGACTGGTGAAATCTGAATTTGTGTCGATCTGAGAAAGTTGAATGATGCATGTGTGCACGATCTGTTCCCGACCCCTTTTACAGATGAAGTCCTAGAAGGTGTAGGCAGACATGAGGTATATTCCTTCACATATGGCTTTTTGGGATACCACCAGATCTAGATTGCGAAGGAGGATTGCCATAAGACTACGTTTTTCACCGAGTGGGGCTATTCCCAATATACCATCTGTATTCTCCCACGTAGTTGTTGATGTATTTAAATATTTTATTCAAAAATTCCTGCAGGTATATATGGATGACTGGACCGTCTATGATTGATGCTAGAACGGTGTAGGCAACATCAGATTGAATTGAATTCAAAAAAAAGTATTTTTCGCGCACCCTTTGGCATGCTACTTGGGCACATTGTATGCAAAGAAGGTTTGTTGGTAGATCCGACAAATATTGCACTGATCCTTAGTTTACCATCACCGACGAATGTAAATATGCTCCAGGAAACACTAGGACATACAAGCTACTATCGCAAGTTTATCAGAGGATACACTACGATTACCGCTCCCATGGAAAAGTTGTTAAAGAAACACACTGCATTTGAATGGAATTCGAAATGTCAAGGAAGCTTCGACACCCTAAAGGCTAAGATGGCCTCTGCACCAATACTATTTTTTCCTAATTGGAATAAAGAATTCCATGTGCAGGTTGATGCTTCTTCTATATCCCTGGGGGTTGTTCTTGCACAGCTAGGCGAAGGAGACTTGGATCATCCAATAGCATATGCTAGTAGAAAGTTATCATTTGCTGAACGAAATTATACCATGATCGAAAGGGAAGGCCTGGCGATTGTTTATGCTCTGCAAAAGTTCAGGCACTATTTATTGGAAGGACATTTCAATATGTTCACTGATCATTTTTCTTTACAATACCTAGTCAATAAGCCTATGTTGGGGGGGGAGAATCTATAGTTGGTTACTTTTGTTCCAAGAGTTTGATTTTGAAATAGTAGTAAAGTCGGGACGGTTGAATACTGGACCGGATCATCTGTCACGTGTTGTGAATGGTGAATAACCAACCAATATTGATGATGGCTTGCCTGATACGCAACTGTTTCGGGTTGACGTTGCAGATGATCACTACACACCAATTATTTAGTTTTTTTCTACTGGTGTCGCCCTAGAAGACATGTCGATTAGACAAAAGAAGCAGTTGGTTGTAAAAGCCTTCAATTTCCAACTAATTACTGGATAGTTATATAAACTTGGACCGGATGAAGTTTTGTGATGGTGTGTCTTATCGCATGAGAAGGGTCCCATTCTAGAAGAAGCACATGCAGGGATCACGAGAGGTCACTATGGAAGCCGTGCTACTGCACGAAAAGTGTTGTGTGCTGGGCTATGGTGGCCCACGTTGTATAATGATGCCACATACTATGCAAGGAGTTATGATATCTGCCAATGGGTTGGTAAACCATCGCGGAGGGATGAGATGCCACTAGTGCTGTAGGTGACTCTGCAACCATTTGATAAATGGGCTGTAGACTTCGTGGGTCCTAGCAATCTGCCAGGGCAGTCACTTCATCAACCGAATGGTAAAATCTCTAACTGAGGAGATCCATATACAACATAAGAGGATTACACCATACCACCCGCAGGTGAATGGTATTGTTGAGGCATTCAACAAAATTTTGGAGACAACGTTGACCAAGGTATGTAACGATAACCGTGATGAATGGGGTTTAAAAATTCTTGTAGTTCTATGGGCCTATCACACTACTTTCAAATTGATAACAAGTCAAACACCATTTAAGTTGGTTTATGGGCAAGAGGCAGTCATGCCTAAGAAGTATATTGTTCCCAGCTTGCGCATTGCCGCAGCAATGGGCATGAATGATGCAGAGGCATTAGAAGAATGTGCTACATAATCGAGTCAACTTGAAGAAGATCATTTCATCACAGGATTCTAGCAATAGGTTGCAAAAGATCGATAGAAGGCATGGCATGATCGCCATATTAACCACAAACAGTTTGCGATAGGAGATCTGGTGCTGTTATACGACAGTAAGTTCATCAAGTATCCAGGTAAGTTACAAATGCACTGGTTAGGTCCCTATCTTGTTCAGTCCATTACATTTGGCAGTGTAGTTTAGTTACAACAATTAGATGCCGCAATGTTGCCAAAGCTTATCAATGAGAGTCGCTTGAAGCCCTATAGAATCGAGCTGACGATGCGCACCACATGAAGTGTGAAAAAAAAAAGAAAAAAAAGAGAATATTTTAGTTCAGCAGAGCAAGGCAAACCCTGAGGGAGAGGCTGTGCAAGGTTAAAATTGTTAGTGGTAACCGGTTGACAGTTGGAGGGCTGTGGGGTGGTCAAATCAAGTAATAAATGCAGGTAGTTAAACGAGTTGGTTGGTGGAGCTTGTTGAAGAGACCCGCATTAATGGGTGATCCAACAGTTAGAAGCATAAGATCACCGATGGATTTGGCGTCATTAATACCCGATTTAGAAATAATGGTGTAGTTAGATTTGGTAATGATGGATTTGGATTGGAAGTGGCTATAAAACACCGTGCGGGATGCGTCAGATGACATTCTTCAGTTGTGCGAGTAGAAGTAGAAGGTGAATTTTGTGCAGAATGTTGAGTGAAGTGCAGTTCGATCTTTTTGAGTGCATTTTCAGGTTTTGAGGGGTAAGGGATGCTGAGCAACCTTAACGCCATAAAAATTTCCAGTGAGTATGAGTCCCCTATTTGGCCCACAACTATGGAAGAAGAAATCATGAGTACACCAGTGGGTTCGTCATCCATTCCTAAGCGGAAGCGGCAGACTCAGAGACCCAGTCCTACACCACCAAAGAAGAGGCAAACTCGCACGTCTGCGAAGATGCAGGGATAAGGCACTGCATAGACCGGGTCGTCGATATCAGGAGCTATTGATTCAGCGGCACCTTAGGGTGTGTCGATGCATGATATTTTGGGATACATCGCTCCTACACATCTAGGAGCCAAGCCACAATCGTCGTTGAAGAATCAGAAGTACTCGCTCAAGTTTCCAACGCTGCTGGAAGGGATGACGTGCTTAGTCGATATCATCCCTGTGTTGATCAGGCTTAAGTTTGACGATCATGACCTGCTCTTACTTAAAGGTATTCAGGATGAGCCATATGAATCCGTCCCTACGGTGCCTAGTGTCCCCATTCAACGGATTCGAAAACCATGGGCCAATGGGTTAGCCAAGTCTGGGTTGCTGGGGCTCATCAATATGCCCCATTTCAACTGCTTGAACGAAGCACATGCATGCGTGAAGCAACTGTTTGCGTGTTTCCATGGAGGGATGCTTTGGATGAATACACCAATCCCTATCACTTTCGACTTGATTGCAAGAATTACTGGTTTGCCGAAGGCTGGGGAGGACCCGACGCAGTATATTCGTGGAAGAGATACGAAAAAGAAACTTGTAAAGCAGTTGAAGGAGTGGTTTGGTTTACAACGGGATGGTCGCACTTATTGCATTAACAGTATTAACTCTCAGACGGTGCACATTGGCATAAGAATTATGGCCAAAAAGGTTGTTCGCGGCAATTGACCAGTCCAATGCAATTCGGGTGTTGTCGCCTGTGCCCAGAAATGTGCTGAGGGGGTACAAATGAATTGCTCTCTATTTTTATTAAATCAGTTGCTTGAAGATGTGCTTGCTGCTCAGACTGGGCGACTCTTTTCCTATAGTTGGATGTTGATTCTTATCGCTCTCATTACTTGGATGGAACCTGAATCCTACCAACCAATGGTGGTTGAGGTAGTCAAGGTTTTCTGCGGTGCCTGCTATCAGAACCTATGGTAGGTGTAAGAGCCCAGTCGACAAACGAACCGTGCCATTCATTTATGGATCTATTGAGAAGCGCTGTAGGAAGCCACTATTGTCGTTCCTAAAGTTTCTCCTTACACAACGAGCAAGTATCAGTGAATCCTTCAGTTTTCTATTGGACCCCACTCCATTCATATTCAGGCCAGGCGGGACCTTGATCGGCAGTGGTTACCATTGCCTTATAAAGTCGCCACGGAAGATTTGGATGCTATTGTGCAAGACTGGTGCATCTCGGTGAGTCAGGAGGAGTTAACTAAGGAGCTGCCTCCAGATGTCCCTTAAGAACCCACCCCGTAGGAATTGAGCACCCATGACTCTGACAATGATTCATCGACGGATCTTGAAGATGTCGCGCAGCGTATGCGGGAGGATACTCGCACCAAATGGCATCAGTAGTATGAGGCATGCAGCGATACCAAATTAGGGATGAAAGACCAGCTGCAGTGGCTTATCAAAGCCATCATAGATTCATCTACGGTTGCGACTACAATGATCCATGAATCAAACCATGAAGAATTTGGCACAGTAAGAGATAGACTAGAGACCACTTTTTATATTGTTTCCAAACAACCATCAACAAGACCTCTATTACAGGATAGCCCGTCGATCAGCACTGAGCCTTGGGCTAGGAACGTGCAAGTTCCCCCAACTGCGATCGACACCGACAATGAAGAATTTCACCAGTAGCTACGCTCGATCAAGAGTGTGACTTTGGATTTGAACAAACTGTCAGCTATATCATTGGTTGAGCTGCGGCATGGCGCCGCCCTGGAGTTAGTGACATGACAAAAATATTTGGCTGAAGGCTATGTCGAGTCCCAGAATACCACTGAGAAGCTGCAGAAGGAGGCAGAGGAGCTGCATTAGATCTGCGTGCAGTTGACAGAGGAAAAGTTGCAAGAAATCAACCAGCTGAAGGCGACACAGGCCAAGTTGTAGTGAAAGGCTGCTGAAGAGATTACCAACCTCAAGAAGGTGTAAGACCGCCTTGTTGTTGAGCAGGCGTAGCTGTGTGCCTGATGCAGCGAAGTTGAGTAGGCTATTTCTGATGCCTGCCAAAACATTTTTGACAACACCACAGGGCTCACCCCAGTAAAAAATGCCAAGCGATTGGGGCAAACTCTAGTTCAACTTTAGGATAATAACTTGCTTCTCTAGGCCCAAATACAACCCACAACATCGCCAAAGCAGGTTGCGGAGTGCAAGCCCTCCATTGAAGAAATTGCCACTCAGTTTGGCACCATGGAGCAAGAGGCTAAAACTCTTATGGAGCCAACCACGCAATTTTGGAAAAGTATTGTTCAAGATGAGAAACTTGATCAAATGACTACGTAAGTGCAAGAGGTAGAGGGCCAGCTGACAACCCTGAATACGTCTATGAAGGCCATGCTGCTGATGGTGCAGATCACCCAGGCCACAGAACTGACGAATCTACAACAACAAGCTGCCCATGCATAAGAACGCCAACAAAAGAGCCACAAGTAGCTTGATGAATTCCAAGAAATTGGTGGCTAGTTGGTTGTTAATGCCATTTCCACGCTCCAGGCTGTTCAAGAGAATCGACAAATGGTCGACAACAAGGCTAGTGAGGAACAACCTATCCAATAAACTTTAACTAATTGTCAGAGTATCGCTAGTAAATTCCAACTGTAGGTTCATGAAATTGCACAACAAATTGAATATTTTAAAGGAAAATAATTCAACACACACCCTATAGACTTGACGTGGGTCGAGGGCAAGCCACAAAACTATGTTGGGGGCCTGTTGGCAAGGGGTTGGGGTGAGTGATTTGTGCAGTGTCGCGGTAGCTGCACAAGCTAACACGTACCGCACAAGGGCAGATTGACGCGACAAGCGGAAGAATAACCACTTTTTGAATATTTTATGTATATTTTGACCAAGTTTTGTTGCAATAGGCTAGTAGCGGTTAGAAGTCAGTTAGTAGTGGACCCTCAATATAAAGGCTTAAGCCTATTTATAGATCTATTTTGAGGAGATCAAGGGGCAGTTGTGAGTGATATAGTATGTGATTGTATGCATGATTGTATGGGATAAGATTTGGTGCGATCTATTTTATGGAGAATTTTCTGTCTTAACTGTGATTTTATCCGGGTTTCTCCCTAAGGTATGAAGTCTCCAGTTTTGGAGAATACTTGTGTAATGTGCAAGGTTAATATGATGCGATTGGATCAATTCTTGTCTGTTGTTATAGATTTGTTATGATGCTGCGAATCTGTTTTGTTACAATGGCATAATATAGCTGTGATTCAGTTTCTTTTTTCTATATTGATGCGATTGGTTGCTTTTATGTTGATGCAATCTATGTTCCTATAACCATTTGATGAGCTATGAGTAATGATGAATAATTCTGCGATATTGTGATACTATGTGATGATTGCATAAGTTATGGTGTCCCTCCATCGAATCCCCATATCCTCCTCTCCCACTGTCGAAAACTCGGTTCTGACAGCTCTCCCTTGAACACCTCGGGTGAGACCTCATCTACTCCGCAGACATTGCCGGTAGGGTAAAACCTGTATGGACCGGTGCTCACAAAGATTGTGCTGCAGGGAATTGACAGAGTGGGAACCCCTGTCTTTGTTGGTGGGATTCGCTAATATGCGGGACAAACTTCATTCAAGATAAGTATTCTTGTCTATGTTAATCTCTTTGTATTTTCTTAATGAAATATGATGAACATGCCTAATGTGTTGAATTGATGAGTTGCTTCCATTGTATAATTGCAATTGTATGCATCTATGTATGTTTTCTTTCAATGCATTTTAAATTACGTTATGGGGCTTATATTATCGAATTGGTGATGGCCTAAATGACCAGATCTTCCCAAGAATTCTATTAACAAGTTGAATTCCTGACTGAAATCTCCTTTCGCAACTTTCCTTTCTGCAACTTATGGGATACGGGATGCAGGATGCAGCTTCACAATCACTATTTCCACATGTTTCCTTTCACAACTCTCCTTTCTGCAACTTGAGGGATGCAGGATTCGGCTTCGCAGATCTCTACTTCCACAACTTTTCTTTATGCGACAGTCTATTCTGCATGAGGGATGTAGGATGTGACACGTGGGATGCGGGATCACGATTTCCATATTTCCCTGATTCTGCAAACTCAAGCATTCTGCACTGTTGATTCTTGTGGGCTGATTCTTAGCCATTGATCTGTCTCTAGATGCGAAACAAATGGTGACCGTCGATTTCCGTCGTGATTTTTCTCCACCGTTCGATCTCCTCTGAGATATTTCTTCGTGGATCATCAAATTGATCACTGATAGGATCAATTTCTCTGTTGTTGGGAAGTTGGAAAATTTATACGCACACTTGTATAGAGTGAACGAAAGATGAGTTCACGCCTCTATAGATTTATGCAAGAATCAGGAATCCATAAAAACACATACAAAATTCACGAAATTCGAGCTGGATGCTCCTGTATCAATCAGAGCAAGCAGTTATGGCCACATTCTCTCTCTAGCGGACGGGAGGGGATGTGATAGAACCATTCCCCTTGGCTTGAATTTGACTATTATTACCCATCTGAATACTAGGGCCATCATAAGACTGTAAAGAAGAGAATGATTCTCTAGATGCAACCATATGATTAGAAGCTCCAGAATCAATGAGGAAGGCATTTACTGTTGAACAACAAGCCTTCAGTGCATGGCATGTCTCATCATGTTCTTTAGTTTCTTCTCTATGGTCAAACTTCCTTGCACCAGCAGATACAGTAATGTTATGTTTCTTCAGAAGAAGATCCATTTCATCAATTGTTCTTCTCATACAGGAGCTTTCTGGATGAAATCCCCTTCCACAGTAATAACAAAGGATCTTTCCTTTGCCATTATTATTTCTTCTCTTTGAACTTGAAGGCTCATTTGAATGCTCTTTCTCCACATTAGACTCATCCTTTTGCTTCCCCTTACCATTCGCAACCTTAGGTCCTCCAGCAACCAATGCTTGATCTTTGGAAGATCGGATGATCCCCATTTGGATCAACTTGTCATGCTCATGGGTGAGAGATTCAATGAAGGCATTAAGAGTAGGAATCTTCCAATTTGGAGTAGTGAGCTTCCCTTAATGAAATGTTAATACAAATACTAAGTAGTCTCCACCAAGTTTTGAGAGGATGGAAAGGATGAGTTGATCCGACCTCCTTCTCAACCTTGCACAACTTCAATTGGAACACTAGGTGCTTGAATTTAGTGAAGAAATCATTTAGAGTTTCAAAGTTGGCTGGATGAAGAGAAATCAGCTCATTCCCTACCTGATAGATCCTCAGGTCATCCTGCTTATCAAACAAGGAAGCAATCATATCCCAAACCTCCTTGGGAGTCTTCAATCCATTGATATGGAAGAGAATATCTCTAGAGATTGAGAGGAACAAGCATCCATATGCTTCATCAAGCCTATTCTAGTATTTTTCTTTGTCAATATAATGAACCAAATCTGCCTCTGTCTCCATTGTGAGTCTGAAGAGTCTTTTGGATCGAAGCTGCATCTCCATGTCCTCCTTCTACTGGTGGTAGTTTAAAGGAGTGAGAAGCTCCATTGGAGGGGCCATTGCGATTGTAGTGAAGGAGACTGAGGTGCTGTAGCGAATGCAGTGAAGGAGACTGGAAAACCTGTAAATCACACAATCAAACAGAAAAAGTAAGGTCGACAGGCTGCACTTTTGGAATTTTCTTCACACCCAGCATAGTTGATCAAACAAGCTTGATCATCAATTCCTTTACTTGGGAGTAAATTATATGCTTCTGTGTCACGTCCCCACCCCTCTACCGGAGAGAAGACGTGACTATTACTACTATCTAACCCGGGAAACTAGCCCCATAAATGTAAACATAAAATTACGTTGAAGTAAAAGATGCAATTATGGATTGTCTAACATCATTAATCATCATTATAGCAGAAGAAAACATACATTCAACATAAGGAGCATGTTCATCATAATTCATATAAACAATACAGTTGCATGGTTAATTACATGAGAATACTTATCTTCGAATGAAGCTTCCCACAACCAGCTATGCCGCTGCAACATTCCACCCAACCATAGGCTAGTGTGCTCATCAATCTCTTAGCATCACTGCCACCCCCGAGCTGGGAATGATTCCCCAAGGATAAGGAAACTAAGCAGGCTCATACATAGCCAAAGATATGTCAAAACTCAGTCAAGACAAAGCTATGCTTGGGTTTATCAGACTACCAAGGGGATGGAAAGGCTTGTTTGCTAAGCTAGTGATCTCAACCATAGAGCTATGGAGATCTACAGAAGACCTGACTTGGATTTCCCAACACGTACACACCCAACACAAGGAATCATCCCCGTCTTTGCTATAAAGTCCTTCAGGCTATGCATTCCCTTCTAGTGCTATTCAGGAAGTGCAGTAAGGAATAATTCATCCCTCAAGCTCTCTCAGTGAGGTTCCTTCACACATTAGGTTTATCAAGCTGGCCAAGCCCCATTTCCACTCCCAATTCAACACAGACCACATCACAAAGGCATACACAACACTATACACAATTTCTGGGTTGAGGAAAACAGTCTGGCAACAAAATTAATTGGCAAGGTGGGTGAAAAAATTGTATCCTAGGTACGTTTTGGCCCTAACGTGGCCAAAAACATCTTGGAAGCTAAAATCAGAAATGGTAAGGGGGTAAAACAGCCCTAGGAGCCAAAATTGATTTTCAGCTTGGAAAATGGTGGAGAAATGAAACAAAAACATTGGGGAAGAAACCCAACCACAGATCAATACAAAAACGAATCCCCAGCTTAAGGAAAATAGAGAAACGATTTCCCACGTGAGGGAAAACTATACACAGCAAACCCAAAAACGAAATTCACACACAGAAAAACTTCCAGTCGTTTGAGAGAGTCCCGGCATGGATGACTGATGATGGGGAAAATGCCCAGGAGCCCCCAAATCATGAATGAGAACAAACAGTAGCCAAAAATCATGAAGGTAAAACAACTCCCAAGCTTCACTGCGTGAGGAAAATGAAGAACATGGGTGTATGGCCAAATGGACATGTATTTTGGATGTTTTCTTGCCCCAAAAGTAAAAAACGTTTTTCCCCAAAAATGTGTTTTCCCCAAATTCGAATTTCCTGCCCATACTCTTCCCATCCCCATGCAATAACTACTTCAACCAATTTCTAGCCGAATTAAATGAGTGGGTGAATGAGACAAGAAAGGTAGTTGACTGTTTCATGGGTTCTCCCGTTGACATTTGGCTTTTCCCATTGGCCCCAAAGGTTAAATATTCCCCCTCCCTTGTCCTTAGGAAATCATGCCCCCATCTCATTATTTGTTGCATAGACATAGCTGGTTGTGGGTATTTTAACTAAAATGCATATTTACATGATGCCAAAATTATAATGTGCCGGCTAGCACGAATATACCATCGGCAACGATTTTAATCGCCGGAACATAAAATGTTAAATCGATGGTGGGGATTTTGCCTTTAGCTCCACACCATGATTAATTACAATATATACATCATATACATTTTTAATGCAAACAGGGTCAAAACCGGGGTGTTACATTCTGGTGCAGTGCTGGAAGGAACAATTTTGCTCATTTTTTATTATTTTCCAAGTATGAATATGTAGTAGGAGAAGTGCCTTGTTCTGCCGAGGCTCTGATACCATATTAAATTGAGCACATAGATATGTGGACGAACACACAACTCACTAGATAGATCAGACAATTTTACTTAGAAATTGAAGAATGAAACAGTGCAAAACTAGCTTGCAATTGTGAATACTTTCATTAATCAAAAGTAATTGGATAATTAATTACAATGTAGTACAATGGCTAAATAGCCTCATGCAATTCGAATCCATGTGATGAAATTTGAATTGGTTTGAATCTACTTTACTGCATGGCTAACTAAACTTGCCTAAATCATTATTGGAGTTCAACAACCCAACTCAAGCGTCTAATTTCATCTTAATTATCAGTTAACTAGTCTAATTGATTGTGGTAGGTGAGTAAATGCGCCTCACCCACATGCAGCCATGCATAGCTAGCATAACTGAGTAGACCTGAATGTAATAGACTAGAACTAAATGTAATTGACTCCTAACTGAGCTTGACTAGTCATCAACTGAACTCAACTGAAGGAGTTTGGTTGCGACACTCCCAGTGGCTCCTAAATTACAGGGATTGGTCTAGGAGGCTCCTAAACTGATGCATTCAAGTGAATCCAGTGGCAGTTAGCCTCAATTAGTGTTCCCCACACTATAGTAACTGGTACATGTGGCCCAATTAAACCAAGTGGACCCAATGGCACTAGTGACTAAATATAGATTGAAAGGACTCTTGATTTAGACATAATTGACCAAATTGGAAAAGGGAGGATTATAATCCTAACACATCAACCAAAAAATGGTTAGTAGCTTGTGTGGTTAACACTTAGTTGTAGTGTTGAACATGCAGGCTTGACTTGATATAGATATCACCTTGTTACTATAGTCACTACACTTCCGCAATATGCACATGAAGATGAAAGTTAGTATTCGTTAGTGTTTCAAGAAGAAATCACATTTATTTTGAAGAAAGGATGCTATTAATATTTTATGCTGCTATACCATGACTGTGACTAAGTGACTGAATACATAACACTGTTGTACTGATATTATTGCTGGTACAAATGATACAAATGCATATTGTTGTTCATATTGTATCTTAATTAAAGTCTGAAACCTATGGTTGCATGCTAGAAGAATTATGATGATTATACTATGTTAGCGAATGATATTGATTACTAATTGGATAGATTGTTAATCTATGCTATTGTTCATTATCATTAACATTCATATAGTAATCAAAGTTATATTTCTGAGGTGTTAACTGCTGCACTTAATTTTACACACACAATTTGCAATTAGTTACATAACTACATGTTTATTTCAGATTTCATTGCTAGTTAGCTAACATATTGTAGACCTTCCAACTACTGACTACATAGTGCTGATCTGAATATTTTCATGGGTAGATGACTGAACACATACTGATGTGTGTAATGTGGTAATTACATGATCGTGGTTGTTACTCATATACTAAAGATTGTCATTTACACATTTCTTTTAAGTGGATGGTTACTTGATTATCATTGATGAACATATTGTTACAACATACTTGATAATTACCCTTACACATTAGTAGTTTTACTTTTCACTATTTTATTTGAATCCAATAAGGCACCGGTCATTAACAACCTCGAAAGAGGCCTTCTTTGGTAATTAATGTCTTTCTCAAGTTGAATTAGGGCTCTCCCCTAGGATGCTTAGGATTCCAAAGTAATTGGGAGAAGTTGACTAAGGTGAACAATGGTCACTTCCTCCTCACATGCTTACTGGTGGCTTGGACTGCCATTTCATCTAAAAATATACTTCCATCAAACCATTGCAAGAAGGAATGAAGAACAACATCTCTAGTCCATCCTCTTTCTTTTCTTGAAAAGAGACATATAGAAACATCCCTTTGGAGAATACACACCACTATAATATGAGAAGTGTATCCCCTAAACTCATCATGTGTAACATTATTAAATAACTTTATGTTTCTGAACATTTCACTTTTAGCTAGCTCTTCTATCTGTCTCATTGTCTTGATACCGGTTACATGCTATTCTATATGTTTTGTTGGGTATTTACTGCTTACATATTATGCTATATGTTTTTGTTGTGGTTATTTATATAGATAATATGTCACGAAGTCTACGACACATGACATTGGTTATATCAGCTCATGTTCACTCTTGGTAGAGTTCTTCAAAATTCCATTTTTTAGATTAGATGTTTCTTTGGTGGGGTATTTTTTTTAAATACTCAGAAAACATCACTATATTGACGCAAAGGATTTGGTAATGCATTATCCCAGCAATGATAATATGTCGCTATAGTAACGAACAACCGACACTTGTTTAACATCTTTGTCGGTATGTGCATGGTGTTTCGTCGCTATAGTGACGAGTAAGGCGTTTCTTGTATAAAATCTTCGTCGGTATCTGCATGAAGAGTTGTTTCTGAAGAAAAGATTGGCCATCGCTATAGTGACGTATCTTTGCTGATATAGCGACACATATCCATCACTATAGAAATGTACAAGCATCGTCCACGTATTCCAAGTGGCAACTCTTTCCTATCCCCATAGCAACAAATGGTTCGATGTGTGGCGATAGTGATGAAAATATTTCTATGAAAATATGGGGTCATGTTCATCACTATAGCAACACTTTTCTGTGGGAAAAATACGCACATGTATTAGTGCATCAACATCAACATCTAAGCAAAGTACATCAACATGAACATGAAAAATGCACCATATATACATATATGAATAATAATATCAAACTCATGATACATGATGTTAAATAAACATCTCAAGTCAAATAGCTACTATGAAATAACATGTCCACCTCCAAATCCTGACGCATTGCCAACCTCCACCACAGAGTGTGAGACATCAATACCTCTACTAGGAGAAACTGCAGACCGAAGCAACACAATAATCTCTGGATCAGAATCTCTACAAATCTCACTTGATTCCTCCAGCCTATCTACAATAGTAAAAAACTGGCCTATAATAGAAAATAATGATTGATAATCTGGTTGTTAAGGAGGTGAAACTTGGATTATAGTAGAAGACGACGGATGGTTATCTGGTCGTCGAGGAGGGATAGTGGGGGGTCAGTTACATGTGTTGGAGATGCCTCATCTAATGAAGTATGATTGGATGAAATGCGATAACTAGACAGAGTGTGGCCGACCCTTAACTTTGCAATAAGCCTCGTAGCTCCACGATATGACACATACAGAGCCTCATACCACAAGGAAGGTTCCTCCATATCCCTGTGAGTTCAAGGTCTCTTGTGATGTCACATACTGGCACAGGGCAGACTCCCTGTTGAGTCATCATCTCACACAATCTATCGATCAAATCTAGTCTATACCTAGCATCAGGCCTGACTTGCATGTCAGGTCTCCACATCTCACGAGAAAAATCCTCTGGAAGTTTTCCATCTCCGCATCATGAGGTTGGGGATTTCTCTCCCCAACATAGGTGCCAATATATACAAAATATATAGTACACAATAATAATTAGACAATTTCATTAAACAAATTAGAATAAATTTTATTTGCATTAAGAAAGACAATAAAAAGAAACTAGATTTATTTAAACAAAACACTAATATTTTCTCTAGTATTTGTTGGCTTGTATTGGGTGAAGAGGATGTTTGTACATCCTTTTCAATCCAACCCAGCATAAGGAAACAACACTAGGGTTAAACTATGATCCTTCATGCTGTATAGTAGCGCCAATGTCTTTGTGGTAATCCTCGTAGGGAACTCTGGCGGGACCCTCCTAGGCATCATCTGGCCCCACATATGCATACAAGCCTCAGTCAATGTCCTAAGAGGATGACGGTTAAACGAAGGCCTCATGGTCGGAAACCTCTCAAAACATAAATAGAACAACTCAGAACCAAAAAGGAAGTTGACCCTTCCCTGGAATTGTGCGTGACATTTACTAAGTGCAAAACAAAATTGTTGCAAAAAAATGACAAAACACCAAATGTATCTCAACTTCTGCACTAAAGAACCAACATAGAATAATAGAGGGCAACTAATGCACTTCCCATCACTAGTGCAGTGCGTAATGATGGTCACCAACAGTGAGAGGCACCTAACATCTTCTCGACCGAAAGAAGAGATGAGTAGTTGTCCATTGGAAACTTGGAAATCAGCTGGACAAATGATGACATCACTAATATATCTACGAGAGTAGACAACATGAATATTAGTTGCTGTAACGATTGGGACATCATGGAACTGGGGAAAATCCTCCCCTATCATGAATAACCTAGTGATAATATTTATATCCTTCTCAATGGGTTGGAACCATCAATCAGGACCGACACAGGATGCATGTCTATGGTGATCCCATCGATAGATCAATTGTGTCAAAAAATCCAAGTTCCCCTTGAGGGATGTAGCCTCCTCATAGAACTTGAGGAGGCCTACTTCCCTCAAGAGGCCTCTATAATGGGACAAGGGTACAAATCCCTCTCCCTCTCTCGAGCCTCCCATAACCGTTGAGCATTGTAATGGTCAATGTGTTGTTGCTGTGACTAGTGTTTCTCTCTACAATGATGTCTTTGATTAAGATATAAAATACATTAGTATATTATACAAAACATATTTTTTTTTATTAAATGAAATTTTTATTTATAAATAAGAAAGCATGTTTTTTTCTTCTTCTAAAAATACTTGATTTCCCAACTTAATGGGCCTAAAAAACAGTCTAGTACCGCTAACATTGTGCATTTGTACATACACACCATAAATGGTGCGTCACCTATAACTCTCACACTGCTCACACTACCTATTTTTATATAAAAATCCACATGGTGCAGTATATAAATACCAAACACATATGCGTTCATAATACTACTAGCACTGGCACACTGTGTCTATAATAATGCAACACACCACTATAACACTACTAGTTAATCTCAAAACGTTTTCGACACTTCTGTAAGAAAAGAAATAACTGGTGCTTCCATAAGTGGAAAGCACCAATGCATGTGTTATTTGTTTCAACACCACAAGCACCTGTGCATTGTAAAAGTAACACACCAAAATGTCAATTTTAAATTTTAATTAATATTATCCGGTACACTCTGATAAAGTAGCACATCTCACGCATCGAATGCATTGTGAGTGATTGAATGCACCAGTGCGTTGATATAAATTACAATATAGTTTTGTGATTTATAATTTTAAATTAAAGTGCACTACCATGCTATATACCATGAATGCACTAGATTGTTATATAAATTTTTAATTTACCTGGCGATACCTTATAATTGAGTGCATTTTGTATGGCGTGATTCATTTAGCAATGGTGAGAGCACCGAGATTCAGTGCAAGGGATTGAACACATCGGTGTGTTAATATAAATTAAAGCACTGATTTGTGATTTATAATTTACAATTAAATGACATGGTGCACTATAGTATATAGTGCATCATGTAACAATGCACTACATTCATTGTCCATTAGCACATTGCTTCCGGTGCACACTGCAATTTTATAGTGTGAACTGATTCGCGATGGAATCCAAAGCATGTGAATGCTCCACACACACACATATATATTTCTTTTAAACAATAAGAATTTAAGCTTAATTTCAATTTTTAATCTGCTAAAAGTTCAAGTTAGAAGAAAACAAAGAGATAACCTATAAATTTGTTGGATGGGGAGGCACGGTTGCTACATAGTCCAAAAAATGAAGTTATCCCACCATTTAGAAAAATTCAAAAAACACGTACAAGGAAATGGATGGGAGAAATGCAAGTAAGAGGAGCGCCAATGGCAAGGTGCTTTAGAGAGGCAAAGGTGGCACCAGTTCTTAAGAGATCAAGAGCACTGCAGAATGGTAAAATTGAATAGTTCGGTTGGTAATTTTTTTTATTTAAACCTTCTTCAGTTCGAAGGGGAAGGGAATTGTTTTGTAGCCCTTTAACAAATGCTGAAGTTTTAGGGGACGATAAGGCATGCTCGATTCCATTATGCCCTTACACACTACACGCACAACAGGATTGATGCACGCCCACGAAAACCATTTGCATATGGAAACAATTTGGAATAAAAAGGACCCCAATGTATCCGAGTATTTATATAATAAATAATATAAGCCCTTATCCCCTTATTATAGGGTCAATATATTGTTTTGAATTTTTATTATTTTTAACCCACAATATGAACGAATGTGTTATAATATTGGTCTCTCAGCGACGCTCCTGTGCACATGTTCAACCAAGACTTGCACAGTCTTCTAAATTGATAGATACCCTTATTATAGGGTCAATATATTGTTTTGAATTTTTATTATTTTTAACCCACAATATGAACGAATGTGTTATAATATTGGTCTCTCAGCGATGCTCCTGTGCACATGTTCAACCAAGACTTGCACAGTCTTCTGAATTGATAGAAAATTGATTGATCGAATGAAAATAGAAGTAAAAGATGTGACCCCACAACAAAAGTAAAACAAAGAACGAGGAGACAGGTCGTCCAACGGTCGTCCTCTTAATTTCAATTTTTAATCTGCTAAAAGTTCAAGTTAGAAGAAAACAAAGAGATAACCTATAAATTTGTTGGATGGGGAGGCACGGTTGCTACATAGTTCAAAAAATGAAGTTATCCCACCATTTAGAAAAATTCAAAAAACACGTACAAGGAAATGGACAGGAGAAATGCAAGTAAGAGGAGCGCCAATGGCAAGGTGCTTTAGAGAGGCAAAGGTGGCACCAGTTCTTAAGAGATCAAGAGCACTGCAGAATGGTAATATTGAATAGTTCGGTTGGTAATTTTTTTTATTTAAACCTTCTTTAGTTCGCCCTATACCAGGATGCACCGAGTCATTCTTTTAGTTGGAACACTAGTGCTTCATAAGAATACAAACACACCATTATGTAATAGAAAAATAAAAAAAATTGGACTCACAATTTTAAATAAAAGTAAAGAATTTTTAACTTATCCCTTATCCAGTGCATTGACTTGCGTTACATACCTGTGCTATAGTTGTCTGTAAATGCACCATATTTCTAGAAATATATTAAAATTGCTTAAGCGTTTTTTATTAAATTTACTCGATTCATTGCTGCAATACACATAACACACCGATGCATATAGAAGTTTCAAGCGCACATTTATGTTATTTTGTTTTTTAAATATTATTCTTGGCTTATGTGTTTTTGGGTTAGCTATGTGCTTTACATTAATGTATGCACTTTTGTGTTTCATGTGGTGAATACACCGTCATTGCTATTTTTTTATATAACAACATTTTTTTCTCGTATTGAAAGGAGATTAACGGATCGATGCTTTAATATTTTCTCCGCACCGTTGTGTTCACTCTTTAACTGATTTGTGCATTTTACTTCTACAAAAGACAATTTTAAAACCTCTGTTAATTCCTCTGATTGCTTGTCTCCGCTAGAGACCTCCGCTATAAATGAATATTTGGGATCTTTTTTAGTGGCTTCTGCTATAACCTTCGCTAGAGGGCCTATTCCTTGCAGTGTTAGAAGATGATTCAATAGATAATATCATTGGACATGAAAGAGTTAAGTTGTAGCTCATGGAAGGATTAGAACTCTCCATGGAATACTACATATTCCAAATCTAGCAAGAAACTTGATATGCATAAAAAACATGGGTGATGAGCACATACAGATTATGTTTACAAAATATATATACAAAATGGTTCAAGGATCAATGGTCTTGATGATAGGAGTCCATAATAAAACTCTGTTTAAACTATTAAGCAGCACAATTACCGATGGATGTAATATGTTATTCCTAAAGAAAATGATAAATAAAACATAATCTCTAGTACATTTAGAGAAAAGATTATAGTGGAAATTATATTGGATATTCGCTATAACTAAGCACGCCCAAAGATTTTACCATTTTTTAACCCAATGCTTGTATTTATATAACGCACACTGCTGCGACTTATATAACTAACATACACCAATGATTATGCATTATAGTGACAAAACCAATAGGTACATTCAATTCCAACGCATCGATTGGTATGCTTTAATGCACACACCGATGCATAAACACATTAGTACCTCATATATTTTATTAAATCACGGGTATGTTTGTATATTTAAATGCACCAGTGCTCATGTTGTATTATGTGCACTCATGTGCATTTTGTATTCAAATATAACAATGCATATACTAAACCAATGAGCACATGTGCTTATAGTATACCAATGAGCACAAATGTGTATAGTATAATAATGAGCATCGGTGCTCGTATTTTGGACATAAAGCAGCCATGCCATGCTTATGTTATAAAAAGTGCATAGCTCCATATCCATATGATATGTAAAGAGCATCAATAGTTTATCATGTGAAAAAACAGAGGTAACTAAAATTTGAGTAGGCATATATGTAAATATAGTGTTTTTTTTCTTTTTACAAATTTTTAATTAATTATTGGAGAATCAATTTTTTTTATTATATATATATTAATTATTGTGTTTCCATAAATTTTAATTACATTTTTGTTTATAGTTTTTTTTGTTGGTTAATAGGAAGAATCAACATTTAAGTTTGAATTGCATTTGGCTTGGACCGTTTACACCAATCTTTAGCTGGTTATGTTTTTGGTATCGGTGAGGTTTGAAAGGATAACCTTCCCCTTAAAACACGTCTTAACCATACCCAATCACCAACTATTTTATATCTCCTATACACTTTTATTTATAATTACAATATAAATCATTCATTCGTATATTTTAATTCAAAATATAACATTACACAATCAACATGTTCCTTTTGGCTGTCCCTGGTGTTCGTATCTGCTGTTGTTACGCCTGTGGTTACGGTAACGATGGGATGTGTGAACGCTAGGTCGTAGCGGGGAGTAGTTTGTTATGGGGAGTATTAGTGGGAGCCTCCTAAAGACTTATTGTCCGATGCACCTTTTGGTTGTTAAGGTTGATTGGGTGCACTGTCCCGTGGGTCAAGTTGATTGCTGGTATGCGAGTCATTATGTGCGATCCGCTGCTGTTGTAGGTATAGCCTAAGGGTTAGTTTTTTGAGCTGAACATAGCATATAGTTCACCCCATTTGTATATAGGACACTTCTTGGCATAGCTGTCTGTATCTGAAAACTGGGTAATTATTTTCTTTCCTTATCATAGACATAATCATGCCCAAGGATCATATTGAAATCTAACGGGTCCTCCATAACTATAACATCAATATATACAATCTTCCCACCTAATGAAATAGGAAATTGAGGAAGAATCCCCAAAGGTTCACTAGGTCTTCTATCAAAAGTAAGCAGCTGACTGGTGGCTGACACAAAGTTGGTGGAACCTATGGCTTTCCAAACAGTGGAAGATCAAATACTTTTTTAGTTGAAAAAGAAACCCATTTTATTATTGTTAGGAACCTAATCTTTGATGTTAAATTATCTCCCTGTAAGGAGAAGACCCAAAGTTATTGGTGAATACGGAACAATAACTAACGAGTCCAAGAATCCACGTGGGAGAGGAATTCAAGGGACAACGCATTGTATAATTTTAAATAAGAATGAAGTGCTTTGTCGTCTTATGTTTGTGTGGGGTGCCTAATAATGGTATAAGAGCTATTCTTGGCTCCGAGGCCCGTGTTATCCGCTCTGTCCTCCAGCCTACTCTTAGACTTATCAGACCTATCCACCATGGTACTCAGCGCTGCCATTATTCTTTGTTGTCTGCATATTCTCTCACAACCAACTCTCTGCTTGTGGCGTTATTGTTATTTCTACATTCCATGCGAGAATATGCCATTACTCATTACTCGTGCCTGTATATCTCCCATGCATTCTAACCCACGACCTGTGCATTTTGCATTTCATTTCCAACATGTTATTACAATCGATTATACGTTGTGCATACCCTAATTCGTGTTGCAGACATTTCTTGCACCTGCGTATTCCCGACAGATAAAATCTTCCCTGAATGTCCACCCACCTACAAGATGCATGCAAGCATGCAATTTTTATGATTCTTCTTAGTGGAACAGTTTACCATTTTATATTGCTGCAATCCGTTTACCATTTACCATTCCCTATTGCCGTGTGTAGTTTTCTAGTGCATCCACACACACACTGTTTTCAAGACCGAGACCATTCAATTACTGCGGCTTGGAGATATTATGCTCTCTGCTGCACGCACGACGTTGAGGTGACTGATATTGCACCCATAAGGTGAGTGTTAGTAGTACCAAAGGTGGACCAACAATTGATGGACCATGAAAAATCGGTGCTCCACTTTGTTGAGTAAGCCCCCATGAATGTAGATCACTAACATAGTCTCTAGTCCTCATTCATTCCAGAACCTGCTGGTCGTAAAAGCTTGATGGAAATGCATAAGCAACAACCATATTTGGATTATTACGGGTAGATTTTAATGTAGCGGCCAGACCAAAAACTACATCTCTAACTCGAGATCTTAAATGCTTGGGGCATGGAAATATCTACAAGAATCATGCTCACACTTCATTTTACAACCCTATGATGTAATATCATTTACAAAACCCTACTTTTTGGAGTACATTCATTATATTGTATTTAGAGTGCGTTGAAGTTTAAATATAGTGCGATGAGTATCTGTTGAAGCTGCCTCTTCAACTGATAGTGTTCGAGTTCACCTCATACTTTGGCTCTCTCTTGGTGAACGCCCTTCCTTGTTGCATGGGCTTCCTTTAATGCTTGGAGGTGAACGCTTTATTGTGTGGAGCTCTAAACATTTTGTTGGTGCGTTGGTTGTTATATTATTTATTGTGAAGCAGTGACAATATGAAAGCTTTATTTTCCACCAGAATGAAGACTTTTTGCCATCATTGTTTGAAGATTATGGAGCTCCTATTTGGTACCATGGAAACTCTCTTGTTAGTTGTGTATGGAAGATTGTTTGGGCGCGTGAGACCATATTGAAGACTGCAGCTGTGTTTCAATGATCAGTTTGGCTCCATTGTGTTAACAACATCTCTGGTCGCGGATACGAGGAGATTGTAGATTTTTTTGAATGTTTATGTCTAACACATCAACATAGAGACTACTTTTGAGTAGCAACCATTAGAGATCTTTGTTGAAAGATTCAACTTGTAGCTATGCACATCACTGGTGTTGTACTTATCTTCTCTTTCAAAGTGGAGAAGCTTGCTGCTTGCCTCCCCAATGAAAGACCCATTTCACACTTATCAAAGCATGTAAAGGAGAAGCAATAAATGAGAAGTTAGCAATAAGATTCCTCCATATTGGGTTTCTCTTATGAAGCTTTTAACTAACTTATTAAGGGAAGATTTGTTACCAAATTCACATTTAGACATCTTCAAATACAATTTCTCCCTTCTCATACATATAAGCTTGACATGATCTTCCCAAGTTCGAATATTCCAAAGTCATTAATGAATGGCCTAAACACACAATTCATAACCTGCATAATGATAACCATCATTCATTCACATCATGACTGTGGATATGATAATAACCACTTCTTAAGTTTGACAAGTTAAGCGCTCACACGAAGTTGGTTCCACTTTTTAGTGCAACTTAATAAATAAAAAATGCACTTCCGAAGTGCAAATCAAGAATGCATATGCATTATTGATGGTACATTCGGAATAACTTGAGCTCAAACATAAGGATAAGGTTCGTAAGGAAGTAGATCGCATATGCGATATATCGCATATGAGTTTTGTAAAAGTTAAATATCGCAAGTGCGATATTGAAAACAAAAAAAAAACAAAACAGAGGCCATGGGCCTCAAATATCATTTGCACAGTCAAGCATCGGGAGAACAATAAACCGTGTGGGCGAAAAAACGCAGAGGCGATTTGTGTTTTAGCTTTTGGAGGTCGAGTTGGAGATCGAGTTGGAGGTGTATTGGCTCCAATGGTAGGTAAATTCTCTTATCCATTTCAGTTAGTCTTCAATTCTTTATTATTTTTTCTTAATTTCATAGTTTTTATAATTATTTAAAACAAATTTAATAAACAAAATTGAATGAAATCAAATAATGATTAAGTAAAACAACTTGTATTTTTTTGTTTAAATCTTAACAGATAACAAAAATGAACAAGACAATGTGGAAAAACCACCCTCTGATAACCCAGAACCTAACCCAAACATGAACCCAAACCCAAACCGAGAGGGGGAACAAGATTGAAACTCATAGATTATTGCACGTTTGGCGTCATTGAGGCACCTTAGCTCATCTATTAGAGGGGGGATCATTTGAGATAGTCTTTAGCCGATGCATTGGACACAATAACAAACACAATTGCCAATGCCCAAGGAGCTCTCTACAACATTAGCTCGTACAGAGAATCCAGGAGGCAATACTACTCCGATGGATTGAGTTATAAAGACATCAAAGACCAATTATTTTCATTATTCCGGGACCCTAGCACCGGATTGGTTCCACCTACCAGTCGAGCACACATTTCCATAAACTGGTGCGTTGAACCAAATATAAAGGCCAATTGGATGGATCGTTGGTATATGGTCTTCGATGAAGACCCTCATGGGAATAGGGACATCCCATTTTATTTCCTTAGGAAGTTGTATGCAGAATTCATTCTAGGGAAACATGTTAACTACTTTGATATCTTAGGCTTCCAGGGTGTTGTTCATGGGATGCCCCAAGATAGGGAAGGGGACAGGATGGATCCTAACCATGTGCCACACCCTCCACGCACATCAAAACCCCCTCGGCTATATCCTCCTGCGGGTCCTATCATTGATGATACACAAGAGGCATTATTTGACTTGGCAGATACATTGCTTCAGCATGGGACTGATGTCCAAGGCAATGTAGACCAAGGGGCGGGCACTTCTAAGACCGGCCCATCTACAGATCACACAGGAGATGTAGAGCGTTCAGAGCGTCGTGTTACTCCACACCCTTGCACATTGTGTGGAGGCATATGCTATGGCCCTGCTTTAGATTTTCGAGACGATGGATTACTTCGATTTGTAAGTAAAACTCATTATTTTCATATTATATTTTGTTTCATGTATCACAATTTTCAATTGTTTCACAAATTATTTCTATTTAATTATCTAACAAATTATGTGAACAAATATATAGCTAGTGTCCAATGGCACACCAGAGTCGCATAGTCTGTCGATCAATGTTGAGAACATTGATGCGGCTGTCAATATTGCATATGGGTTTGGTTCTTCACCAATAGGGGTAAGAACTATACCTGTTAATTTGTTAACTTTATTTACATATTTATACTAGAGATTGTAACATTCAATACATCCTAATTTTGATACATGTTTTATGCAGGGTGATCAGGATGAGTACATTGAATCTCAACCTATTCCCTCTCATGCAAAGGTAGATTCCCAAACAAAGGTATTATTTTAAATATGATTATAATTATGTTTCGCTTTCTTTGGAAAAATCATTTTTCATCCATCATGTATATGTCTCGTTTTCTTTGTATTATCTGACATTGACATATGTTACATTATGTAGGGAACCATTGAGCCATTGGTGCTTGAAGAGCACCAACATGAGGTTATTGCCAGCCCACCTCTTCCCTACCACCAGGTACATATATGTTTTGCTTTCTTTGAAAACATCATTTTTCGTCCATGTAGTATATATGTCTAATATTCTTTTTATTATTTGAATTTGACATATATTATTTTATGCAGGATTATATTGAGGCACCAGTGCTTGAAGAGCACTAGATTGATGACCTACCTATCACGAGCCAGCACGTACATTTATGTTTCGCTTTCTTTGAAAACATCATTTTTCGTCCATGTAGTATATATGTCTAAGATTCTTTTTATTATCTGAATTTGACATATGTTATTTCATGCAGGATTCTATTGAGGCACTGGTGCTTGAAGAGCACCAGATTGATGACCCACCTATCACGAGCCAGCAGGTACTTTTATCTATCACTTTCTTTTAATTATGATTTTAATGATTTAACATGTACTTTTTAATTTTTTTGAAATTGTCTAATTGTATCTTTATCCTTTTGTACGTAGGAACATGAGTTTGATGAATATATCCAAAAAGCGAGCTTATTCGCTAGTACAAGTAGAAGTCCTTTTTTCTCGTTCCTAGTTAATCGATCCACTGGTTACACACCTCCTTTGACAAGGCAGCAGGTAAGTTTATGTATCGCTTTCATTGTACGTTTATGTATGGCTTTCCCTGATTTGGTGCTTTCTCTTTGTACATTTTTGTAGGTTTATGTATCGCTTTGACATATGTTACTTCATGCAGGAACTTATTGAGACAGTGGTGCTTGAAGAGCACCAAAGCGAGGTTGTTGTCAACCCACCTCTTCCCCCCAACCAGGTACATGTATGTTTCGCTTTCTTTGGTAACATCATTTTTTGTCCATGTAGTATATATGTCTCTGATTCACTATTTTATCTGAAATTGACATATATGTTACTTTATGCAGGCCCCTAGTGAGACATTAGTGCATGAAGAGCACCAAATCGGTGACCCACCTTTGACGAGCCAGCAGGTATGTTTATGTATCGCTTTCTTTGTATGTTTGTATATCACTTTCTCTGATTTGGTGCTTGAAGAGGCCCAAATCAGTGACCCACCTCTTCCCCCCCCAAGGTACATGTCTATTTGTTGACATTGGCATATATATATTTTTTATGCGGCTTGATAGTGAGCAAGTGGTGCTTGAAGAGCACCCAATCAGGGTCGCTGTTAGTGAGGCACCATGACCCACCATTACTTACTCACGTACAGTAAGTAAAAATGTTATTTTGGTTTTAGAATTTGAACAAATGTACATAGAATTTTTAAAGGTTGGTAAATTAACTTACAAAATTTGGTTTTTCTGTAGTCTCCACTAATGCGACCTATCCCTCTTATTCATCGATGGGGATCACCAGTGAGCAGTCAAAAAAGAAAGCTAGACATCTCCGAAGACATTGGAAGTGGCAGCGAAATGGGGGATAACTAGAATAAATGTATAGGGGGGATACATAGATGTAACTTTTTATTCATATACACACAAATGTACTTTTTGATCCACAATTTTGTATTATGGCCATGCGACATGACAATTTTTGTAACATTATTTCTATACATATATAATATAAATCAAGGTTCAAATTTATACATATATGGTTGACTTGATCTCGGAACATGATATGTGTGGTTCACCTATGTGATATAATGATATGTGTGGTTCACATGTATGCTAACTTATGAATTTCCAATACTTAAAGGAAGAATTTACGCCTCATCAACTTTTTAACATTATGGCTATCCTCAACTTTTTAACATCATAACCATACCATACACTAACTAAATTACATACACTAACAATCATAACACTATGTCATGCATGGATGTGTAATATATACCATATCATACCCTACAATACCCTATGATACTAACATCATACCATTCTAACATACAATAACATACCCTACAATACCCTATGATACTAACATCATACCATACATACTAACATACAATAACATACCATAACATAACATACTAACTTCATACCATACTAACATACCATACCATTGTAATATACCATACACTAACATCATAACACTAAGTCATGCATGCATGTGTAATATACCATATCATACCCTACAATACTCTATGATACTAACATCATACCATACTAACATACAATAACATACCCTACATTACCCTATGACACTAACATCATACCACACTAACATACAATAACATACCATAACATAACATACTAACATCATACCATATTAACATACCATACCATTGTAATATACCATACATTAACATCAAAACACTAAGTCATGCATGCATGTGTAATATATACCATATCATACCCTACAATACCCTATGATACTAACATCATACCATACTAACATACATCATACCCTACAATACCCTACAATACTAACATCATACCCTACAAACCCTAGTTGGTTTTCAATATGTACATACATCCACGTGTTTCTAGTTCCATCTCATAACTTGTAAAGAGGTCACTAAACCATAGTTCCATGTCATAACTGAGTCAACCCTAGTGATAGCATGCAAATTGGTGTTCATGAAACCCTAGTTGGTTTCCAATTTCTAGTTCCCTCTCTTAACTTGTAAATTGGTCACTAAACCCTAGTTCCATCTCATTATTTGTCAACCCTAGTGATAGCATGCAAATTGGTGTTCATGAAAGCCTAGGTGGTTTCTGATTTGTACATGGCCATGTGTTTATAGTTCCCTCTCTTAACTTGTAAATTGCTTGAAGTAAACCCTAGTTCCATCTCATTATTTGTCAACCCTAGTGATAGCATGCAAATTGGTGTTCATGAAAGCCTAGTTGGTTTCCGATTTGTACATGTCCATGTGTTTCTAGTTCCCTCTCTTAAATTGTTAATTGCCCACTAAACCCTAATCCATCTCATTATTTGTCAACCCTAGTTGGTGCATGCAAATTGGTGTTCATGAAAGCCTAGTTGGTGCATGCAAGTATTGGTGATCATGTGTTTCTAGTTCCCTCTCTTAACTTGCAAATTGCCCACGAAACCCTAGTTCCATCTCATTATTTGTCAACCCTAGTTGGTGCATGCAAAGTGGTGTTCATGAAAGCCTAGTTGGTTTCCGATTTGTACATGTCCATGTGTTTCTAGTTCCCTCTCTTAACTTGCAAATTGCCCACGAAACCCTAGTTCCATCTCATTATTTGTCAACCCTAGTTGGTGCATGCAAATTGGTGTTCATGAAAGCCTAGTTGGTGCATGCAAGTATTGGTGATCATGTGTTTCTAGTTCCCTTTCCTAACTTGCAAATTTCTCACTAAACCCTATTTCCACTTCATACCTTGTCAACCCTAGTTGGTGCATGCAAATTGGTGTTCATGAAAGCCTAGTTGGTGCATGCAAGTATTGGTGATCATGTGTTTCTAGTTCCCTCTCTTAACTTGGAAATTGCTCACTAAACCCTAGTTCCATCTCATTATTTGTCAACCCTAGTGATCACATGCAAATTGGTGTTCATGAAAGCCTAGTTGGTGCATGCAAGTATTGGTGATCATGTGTTTTGAGTTCCCTCTCCTAACTTGTAAATTGCTCACTAAACCCTAGTTCCATCTCATACCTTGTCAACCCTAGTTGGTGCATGCAAATTGGCATTCATGAAAGACTAGTTGGTGCATGCAAGTATTGGTGATCATGTGTTTCTAGTTCCCTCTCCTAACTTGTAAATTGCTCACTAAACCCTAGTTCCATCTCATACCTTGTCAACCTTAGTTGGTGCATGCAAATTGGTGTTCATGAAAGCCTAGTTGGTGCATGCAAGTATTGGTGATCATGTGTTTCTAGTTCCCTTTCTTAGATTAAATTTCTCACTAAACCCTAGTTCCATCTCATTATTTGTCAACTGTAGTGATAGCATGCAAATTGGTGTTCATGAAATCCTAGTTGGTGCATGCAAGTATTGATGATCACGTGTTTCTAGTTCCCTCTCTTAACTTGTAAATTGCTCACTAAACCCTAGTTCCATCTCATACCTTGGCAACCCTAGTTGGTGCATGCAAATTGGTGTTCATGAAATCCTAGTGGGTGCATGCAAGTATTGGTGATCATGTGTTTCTAGTTCCCTCTCTTAACTTGTAAATTGCTGACTAAACCCTAGTTCCATCTCATTATTTGTCAACCCTAGTGATAGCATGCAAATTGGTGTTCATGAAAGCCTAGTTGGTGCATGCAAGTATTGGTGATCATGTGTTTCTAGTTCCCTCTCTTAACTTGTAAATTGCTCACTAAACCCTAGTTCCATCTCATTATTTGTCAACCCTAGTGATAGCATGCAAATTGGTGTTCATGAAAGCCTAGTTGGTGCATGCAAGTATTGGTGATCATGTGTTTCAAGTTCCCTCTCTTAGATTGTAAATTTCTCACTAAACCCTAGTTCCATCTCATTATTTGTCAACCGTAGTGATAGCATGCAAATTGGTGTTCATGAAAGCCTAGTTGGTGCATGCAAGTATTGATGATCATGTGTTTCTAGTTCCCTCTCTTAACTTGTAAATTTCTCACTAAACCCTAGTTCCATCTCATACCTTGGCAACCCTAGTTGGTGCATACAAATTGGTGTTCATGAAATCCTAGTGGGTGCATGCAAGTATTGGTGATCATGTGTTTCTAGTTCCCTCTCTTAGATTGTAAATTGCTAACTAAACCCTAGTTCCATCTCATTATTTGTCAACCCTAGTGATAGCATGCAAATTGGTGTTCATGAAAGCCTAGTTGGTGCATGCAAGTATCGGTGATCATGTGTTTCTAGTTCCCTCTCCTAACTTTTAAATTTCTCACTAAACCCTAGTCCATCTCATTATTTGTCAACCCTAGTGATAGCATGCAAATTGGTGTTCATGAAAGCCTAGTTGGTGCATGCAAGTATTGGTGATCATGTGTTTCTAGTTCCATCTCTTAATTTGTAAATTACTCACTAAACCCTAGTCCATCTCATTATTTGTCAACCCTAGTGATAGCATGCAAATTGGTGTTCATGAAATCCTAGTTGGTTTCCGATTTGTACATGGCCATGTGTTTCTAGTTCTCTCTCTTAACTTGCAAATCACTCACTAAACCCTAGTTCCATCTCATAACTTATCAACCCTAGTTGGTGCATGCAAATTGGTGTTCATGAAAGCCTAGTTGGTGCATGCAAGTATCGGTGATCATGTAAGCCTAGTTGGTTTCCGATTTGTACATGGGAATGTAATTAAATGTATATTAAACTAAAAACATCAAGAAATGTAAATTTCAACAACTCGAGAGCTTGTTATTTTCCGAACTCTATTTGTTGGTGTCTAAAGACACCATTCTTGGCGCCTCCAATGTGATGTAGACGGTGTTTGTATCCTAGGCACACAAAAAGATAGACATTAGTAACATCACAAGAAAGAAAAGAGAACCCAATGAAAATGTGCAAACATGATTTATAGATAACTCACCTGAGGTTGTACGATCGTGTTTATAGTGTCCAGTATCCTATGAATAGTATTATGTCTGTGAATGGTATCTGTCAATCAGAGGTTTATTACATTGGGAATAAAGTAAGGCTAAATAATTGAAATTGTGTTTCAGAATTCACTTTAAAGGTTAAATAACGCACCTGACAATGCACTCATACAGGTAGTCCATCTGGATCATCTCTGGTGCTGATGGTGTCCATCAATCTTTCGTGTTCTATATAAGGTAGCAAGTATCGTACATGTGACCTATTTTTGTGTCCAAGTGTATGAAGCTTGATGTTTATACCAATTACTAGGTTGGTGAAGTGGTATACAATAGCTCCTGGTCTATAATCCTGATATACATACCCACCCTTCCTTTTCTGTTGTGCTGCAAGTGTCAAGTACTCCCCTTTTATAACCATCGAGCTGGTTGGGAATTCAATATTTTCATCATCTGTAATAGGTTCAAGAATGGTTTTTTTCCCCTCTAAGCAACGTGCCAACCAATAGTTAGAACCACATTCATTATTTTTTGGGGAAACCACTGCATATATATGACCTGTGAAAGGAAATAGGTGGAGTTAACAATACATTTTGTAAATAAGGTCTTGCATTTCTAATTTCTACATAAATTAAATTCTGCATAGGTCGAGTAAGCAATACATAAATGCATTTTCTTATTTAGGTATTACTCGTGTACCTGCTTGTATGAGATCTGATATGTGATTGTTGGAGGAGCAAGTCGGTAAGCCGACTTGAACGATAGCTGACTTAGTCGGTCAGCCGACTAGTTAGAGATTAGGTCGGCCACCTAAGGTCGTGTCGGTTGAGTGAATCGACAGGTAGTTATTTGTAACTATTTGTAATTCATATATATATTAGGCTGTTGAGATAGATGAGAACTTGGTTCAGTTCTCGATATTGTATGGACCCTCTCTTGTTAATATAATATGTTATTCTATCTACTTGTTCTTATCTCTTGTCTCTGTGATGTATGTATGTTTTAGTATGTATTATTGGTAACCTTATGTGATCTGTGAGATTACAACATTGGTTCTGCTGGTAGTACGTGTCTGAGATGTATGCAAGCAGATGATATTAGAACAAGAGATTAAGGACTGGTGGGAGTGTAAAGTAGCAAATTATTTGCAGAATTACGCATGGAGAAACAGATTGACAACCGCACAAGTAAAGGAGAGATTCTTTACAGAGACACATGAGAAGTTTCTAGAATCAGTGCCCCAACTGTTGAAGAAACTCCTGGATGAAAAATCCGGAAGGAACTAAAGATCAACAATTACTAGAAAAACTGATTCGAGGGGGAAGAACAAACTTGTTGGAGTGGTTCAAAAAGATCACCGACGAATTCTGCGAGGAGCAAGCAGTGGAAGAAAGGTCTTCGGTGGGAACCATCAAAAATAAATTCTACACAGACCTCACTAAGTAATTTTTGTGTTCCTTACCGACCTTGTTGTTTAAGTTCCTGGTCAAGAAAGGAGTGGGTCACATTGTTGAACCTCGTCCATCACTTTGCGGACCGTCATTAAACCCTAACTGGGTGGAAAAACAAAAGAGGTGGGAAAAATTCATTGCCGAAAGGGAGTGGGAATACTTCCTAAGCAAGTAGACAAAACTATCTGGGCTTTCTAAAGCATCGGGTAGGCTATGGGGGGGTAGCTGGTCATATGTCGGGATAAAGTGGAGTGGATTCTAGTCGACTAAGGAAGATACCAATCACCAGTACTGAAAAGTCAGCCTTGAAAGGAAATTGAGAGGACAGTGTCACACAAAGGTACGACGGACTTCTAGAAAATAGAGGGAGAAGAGGCTACAAAGAAGGGAAGAAAGAAGAGAAAGATCCTTAGCGCTGCAGAGAGGAATGAGTACTAGGGTGACCGACTAGGAAAGAGATCCACCAAAGTCAGGTCATGACCGACAAGAAGAAGGCGTGGAAGAAGAGGCGTCCCCTATGGAAGAATAATTGTGGATAGAGTAGTGAGAAGCTCTCTAATTAGAAGTTCCCCATGAAGAAAAACCTCTATCTTCAACGAATCCGCGTACCCAGATACAAGCCATTGTTGAAGAATACCTCAGATTAGGAGCTGGTGACTTTGGTATATGGAGTTGACTAGACGACGAGACATACACTGGTAGACATCTAATTATCCATCGACCAGAAGAAGGAAATTGGGTTATGCTTCAAGCGGTACCCTCCAACCAAAGTATCCACTTACTTTTACCGACACATGAAGGAGCACCCCCACTGCCAAATACAGCTTTGGAGAACACCGAACGTTCAGAACTGCGGACTAACAATTGTAGTGGGACATCGACAGAAGAAGTCAACAATAACCGACTGTTGGTTGAAGAAGAAATGACAACTAAAACAACCGACGGGAACGAGAGTTCCGTTGACAATAGTTTCGCAGAGAGCAATAAGCAAATAACCCCACTGCCCCCACCACCACCTCCACCACTGCCACCTCCTGAAGAAGATAGTGACAGTGATTCTGACATGGGTCATGAGTCAGCACACATCCCTCTATATGAGGGTGATGAGGACCCTAGATGACACTGGTTCATCTGTGAGTCGACTTGGGAGGCTAACCAAGTTACAGATGAAGACAAGTAGATGGCGCAGTTCGCTAGTGCCTTGAGGAAAAGGGCATTAAATTGTTACATGAACTTTTCTGAAAGAACCCCCCGAGAAACCAAAGCCGAAGTCAAAGCAAAATTCCTCTCATTTTTTTAAGACTCTAGATGCAAAACATCTGGTAGCAAAGAAGCTAAAGACAACATCGCAGAAGTCAGGAGAAACTGTCCATGATTATGATAAATGATGGAAAGACCTTCTTAGCCAATTGGACTATGTTATTGATGAACAATTATTAATCCAGTGGTTTCTTTCAGGTTTATCACAAAAAATTCGCCGACACTTAAGTCTAGAGACATTTAAGACTTATGAAGATGCCCTTACAAAATCTCTCTAAGTAGAAATGGATGAGGACATACCGGCATACTCCACCGATCATAGACTAGAAGAACAGTTTGAGATCGTACAGAAGTCATTAAAATAATTAAACCTCAAAAGTTAGGATATTTGGTGCATGAAGTGCTCGACAACCGGGCATTCAAAAGACAATTGTCAACAGGACATCAGCCGACAGGACGTCCGATTTGTGCAGACAAAATGTTTTTGCGACATTTTCCAAGAGCATGGAGACCATTCGATAAAAGATTTCCCATTTAATATGAAGAATGGAAAAGCATCATGGTGTGCAATTTGTGAAACCAAAAATCATAACAATGCTGACTGCCATCTGAATCTCAAGAATCGACAGAATTATCATGCAGTCTATCAGACCAATACAGTTGCATAGCATAATGAGCAAAACAACGCGCCAAATGATCAGAACAATCAAGGATACAAAGGTCAAAGATATGAGCGTCGGTATGACAATCGACGTGGAGGCTATGGAGGTCAAGTTAGATTCTCTGGGAATCGAGACAATCAACCACGTCAGCTCATCCAATGTTTCACATTCTATAAGGAGGGACACTGACATGTAGACTGTCCATACAAGGACAGGACTGACCTAAAATTATGTACTAATTGTGGTGTAGGGGATCACTCATTAGAGGATTGCCCTATTATGCTTGAAAAGATAAATAAAAAGAAGAATGTTAATGTCTTGTCATGTGTGCAAAAACATAATATTATCAATACAAAGAATTTACATATTGTAACTTGACAAGGGGCGAAAACTGGGAGCGATAACCCCCAAATACGCAAAATAAAAGAAAAAAAATGTCTACCTTGATCCAGTTAAAGAAAAACAAATATATAAAGATGCAACAAATATATTTAGAGAATTTGCTCGATAGGAAGAAGAAGATGATAATCAACAGGACACAGTAAAATAGCTAATACAGTTGGTACAAAAAGATAAAACAATATCACAATTCATCAACTTACTGTATAAAATAAAACACAACAAGAACACTGAAAAACAAACAAAGAATATCTACAGTCTAAATAAAAAATATAAAAGTGATGCCGACCCACTTGTCGACTTGGAAATTGAAGGATACCATGTTCGACAAGTTGTACTTGATTTCGGATCACAGGTAAATATTATGACTCGAGACACATGGGAACAGTTAGGTATACCTCGATCATATGAATGAGGCATATACCTGAAACGGGTAGACCAAGGCCTAATTGAACCTATTGGAGTGTGGAAAAATGTCGACACAACGATAAAAGGTATATCGACTAAAGTCGACTTCAAAATTATTAACGCTAAGAAAGGATCCAGTTCCTTCCTAGCGTTAGTAGGTCGACCTTGGGGGAGAAAAATGAAGGCTTCGATATCCTTGGATAAAGAAAGAATAAAATTAAAAGGGAATGGACAAAAATTCATAGTACCTATTCATCCATCCCAAAAAGAACCTTGGACAGAACCAATTGATGAAGAAGTTGACATCCGACAACTATATCAAATACAGAATAATGAAGATTACATAGAACCTAATATCTATGGAGAACTTTATTTAGGAAACCAAGACTCAGTAGGATACAATTAAGATGCAGAACTATATTATTTGGAAGGTTGAAAACTATGAAACAAAAGCTAGAGGATGTTGGACTATTCAAAAAGTACAGAAGAAACCAGTCAAACAATGCTTTGTGGTGTCCAGTATCCCAAAAATATTTGAAAAGAAAATTAGGGAATATCCTACATTACAACCAACAAATATAAATACCACAAAAATCCCAAGGTATAAAGAAAGAGAATCACCAGTTGTGCATGTAGAGCAAGTATCTAGGAACATCGGTGAACATGGCCGACTACAGAGTTTAGTAAAAAATTTTACAGGACAAGCTGCTAGATGGTGGAATACCCATCAGTCAAGACTGCAAACATGGAAAACAACTTCGACTTATTTTGTAGAAAGGTTTGGAGGAAAGAAGTTAACCAACCAAGCTCAGATACCTATATTTACCCAAGGATAGGATCCAGAAAACCATATAAAGATATGTGAAAAACAATGGAGAAGACTGGGATATAAGGATGAATGCACATGGCCACACTTATTTCCATCAACACTCATCGACTTACCGAACAAATGGTACAATATGGAAGAAGCTCGGGGTGAAACATTCCTTTGGCATGAACTCAGAGAAAATTTTATCAAATATTTCAACTTTATACCACAAGATGAGAATTTGGTCAAAATAGAAAAATAGATTAAACAATTTATACAGTCGATAGAAAACAAACCCTTAAAAGATAACCAACAGACAATGGACTGTAAAAATATACAAACCGGAACAATACCACAATCAATGAGACTACAGTTGGAAAATGAAAAGTTGGAAGGGAAAGTTTTAGATGAAAATAAAATCATGTTGAAACGACCAAACCTATTCGCACAATACTCAAAGTTGAAACAAACGACAAGGAGGATAATGACCGAATGACCGCAGCAGAATTCCCTGCCACATTCTCATAGTTTAAGAATGGAATTCAACCAATCAATGAAGCTAAAGCACTGAAATGGCTAGATGCAAAAATTAAAACTAGAGAAGTCGACATATAAAATGATGATCGACAAAAAATAGCAAAATTTGGAGACTACTGGTCGGAAGATCAAACAACAGAGATCACAAACCTACTGAAAGAATTTCAGGATGTATTTTCTAGAGACTATAAGGATCTTAAAGGTCTAGTACATGAAATGGGCAAAATGAAGATCGACATAAAACCTGATGTTCAACCTGTCAAGAAACAACCATATAAACTAGCTCATAAATACAAAGAGATAGTAAAAAAGGAGATTGATAACATGCTTGCAGCAGGCATTATCTACCCTATTGACCAATTAGAATGGGCAAGTCCAATGGTGGTTCAACCAAAGAAACATAATCCAACCAAGCTAAGGATCTGTGTCGATTTCAGGGAGCTAAATAAAGTGACACTAACAGACCCATTTCCAACCCCTTATGCAGATGAAATCTTAAATGAGGTTGCAAGACATGAATGCTACTCATTTACAGATGGATTCTCAGGTTATAACCAAGTACCAATAGCTAAATAAGATCAGAAAAAGACAACATTTGTATGTGAATTTGGCTCATTTGCTTACAAGGTTATGCCTTTTGGACTTAAAAATGCACCTGCAGTCTTTTCAAGAATTGTGGTCAAAACATTCCAAGAATATATTTACAAAACAATGGCAGTATATTTCAACGATTGGACAATATACTCTACACTAGAGGACCATTGTAAATGGCTAAGACTTATGTTGGAACGATGTCGATAGATCTAACTATCACTAAACATCAAGAAGTGCATATTTTTAACTCCTATAGGAATACTATTAGGGCATATCGCCTGTAAAGAAGGTATTAAAGTCGAATTCGCAAAAATAAAAATCATCCTTGACTAAAAACCCCGATGAATCCGAAACAAGTCAGGGTACTACTTGGTCATACAGGATACTATATAAAATTCATAAGACATTATTTAGACATGACATACCCATTGAAAGAATTGCTAAGATATGATCAGGAATTTAATTGGACAGAAGAGTGCGACATATCATTCGAAAAACTAAAAAGAAAGCTAGTCGAAGCACCTATCCTAAGGTTTCCAAACTAGTCAACTAAATGCCACATCGACGCATCAGGTCTAGCAATAAGAGAAATCCTAACTAATCCAGGAGATGATGGAATGGATTATCCTATAGTTTATAGTAGTAGAAAACTAAACAAAGCTGAATGAAACTATTCGATGACAGAAAGAGAAGCATTAGGAATGGTCTTTGCACTACAAAAATATTGAGACTACCTACTAGCTAACCCATTTGTCTTCTATACCGACCACCAAGCATTAAAATACCTTGTCAATAAGCCACTACACCATGGAAGAATCTTTTGATGGCTACTTCTATTCCAAGAATTTGAATTCGAAGTCATTGTCAGACTAGGTAAGCTAAATGTCGGTCTCGACCACTTACCCCGAATCGACACAGGGGAGGAACTGATAGGAGTCGAAGATGACTTACCGGATGCACATTGATTTCGAATAGAAGAAGTCCTGGTAGAGTTAGAGAAAATAGCTCAATTTTTAGAAGATGGACAAGCACCAGAAGGTATGAGTACAAAGAAGAAACAAATTTTAGCCATGAAAGCTGCACCATATAGCATCATAAATGGATTCTTGTACAAAATGGGCTTGGACGACATCCTTAGGAGGTGTGTATTGGAACATGAAAGAAATAATATCATGCATGAAGCAAATTATGGACCTACTGGAGGACAATTCCAAGTAGACACAACTACAAAGAAAATCCAACAATCAGGGTTGTGGTGGCCGACACTTCACAAAGATTGCAAAAATTTTGTAAGCCAATGTGACCGATGTCAACGAATGGGTCGACCCTTGCCTAGAACAGAAATGAATTTAATATAAGTAAACTCAAGATTGACATTTGAAATTTGGGCTATCAGGTTCATAGGACCATTTCCCATACCAGCAAAAAGAACAAATGCAAGGTAAATAATAACTGCAGTCGAGTATGTAACCAAATGGGCAGAGGCAGAACTAGTCGACACATGTTCCAATGAAATAGCCGCAAAATTTATCTATGAAAATATTATCACCTGATTTGGATGTCCACTAACCCTAATCAGCGACCAGGGAACACACTTTATCAATAGAACTATCAAAACTCTAACATTCCAGTTCCAAATCGACCATCATCGGAGTACAACATACCATCCTTAATCGAATGGAGCAATTGAAGCATTTAACAAAACACTAACAAAAGGATTAGAAAAAAAATGTAATACAAACAAAAACGACTGGGATGAAAAGATACCTGCAGTACCATGGGCGTACAGAATAGCATACAAACGTTCAACCGACCAAACACCCTTTCAACTAGTGTATGGACAAGAAGCAGTAGTTCCATTACATTTCCGACAACAGACACCTATTATCGCAGAGATTTTACATGTCGATGTCAAACAAGGAAGAAAGGACCTACTATTGCAACTAAGTAAACTTGAAGAACACCGATTAATGGCGATACAACATCAAGAAATCCAGAAACAACAACAAAAAGCATGGCATGACAGAAACATCAAAAACAAAAACTTGTCGGTAGGAGATCTTGCTTTACTACACAATAGCCGGGTAAAAGGAAAACCTAAAAAGCTACATACATAATGGATGGGACCTTATGCGGTCTAAGAAATACATGCCAATGGATCAGTCCGACTAAGGATTTTACAAGGCGTAGTATTTCAAAAACTCGTCAATGGGGCCTGTAGAAGGAGCAAGTCGATAAAGTTGACTTGAAGGATAGCCGACTTAGTCGATCAGCCGACTTAGTCGGTCGACCGACTAAAGTTAGAGATTAAGTCAACTACCTAAAGGTTGTGTCGGTTCACCGAATCGACAGGTAGTTATTTTGTAATCGTTCTGTAATCATATATATAAGGCTGTTGAGCCAGATGAGAACTCAGTTCAATTCTCTGTGTTGTATGGACTCATTTGTATAATATAATCTGTTTATTCACCTATTTGTTCTTATCTCTTGTCTCTGTTTTATGTATATATGTTTTAGTATGTATTATCGGTAACCTTATGTGATCTGTGAGATTACAACATTGGTTCCGTTGCCGGTAGTACACGACTGGAATGTATGCAAACAGATGATACCAGAGCAGGAGATTAAGGACTGGTGGGAACGTAAAGTTGTAAACTATTTGCAGAATTATGCGCGAAGGAACAGATTAACAATCACACAAGCAAAAGAACGATTTTTCACAGAGACACATGAAAATTTTGTCAAATCAGTGGCCCAACTTTTGAAGAAATTCCTGGATGAGAAAGCTAGACGGGATTAAAGAACAATAGTTGCTGGAAAAATTGATCCGCGGAGGTAGAAAAAACTTGTCGAAGTGGTTTGAGAAAATCACCGTCGACTTCTGTGAGGAACAAGCAGTTGAAGACAGAACTTCGGTGGAAACAGTCAAGGAGAAATTTTACACAGATCTCACTGAACAATTTGTATGTTCCCTACCGACCTTGCTATTCAAATTCTTGATCGAGAAAGGAGTAGGACATATCGTCGAACCTCGTCCATCACTTCACGAACTTCCATCAAACTCTAACTGGGTGGAGAAGCAGAGGAAGTGGGAAAAATTTATTGCATAAAGGGAGTGGGAATACTTCCTAAGCAAATAGACCGAACTATCCGGGCTTTCTAAAAAGCATCGGGTAGGCTATGGGGGGGTAGTTGGTCATATGTCGAGATAAAGTATAGTGGATTCTAGTCGACTAGAACCAGATACCGGTCACCAGTAATGAGAAGTCGACGAAAAAGGAACCCAAGAGAATAGTATCATATGAAGCTATGTCAAACACTCAAAAAATAGAGAGGGAAGAGAGACACCAGAGAAGGGAAGCAAGACACCAGAGAAGGGAAGTGAGATGAGAAAGAGCCTTAGAGCTGCATAGAGGAAGGAGTCCTAGGGCGACTGACAGAGAAGAGAATCCATCGAAGTAGGGTCATGACTGACATGAGGAAGGCGTGGAACAAGAAACGTCCCCTACATAGGAAGAATTGTGGATAGAGCAGCCAGAAGCTCTCCAATTAAGAGCTCCCAATGAAGGAACAACCCTCTCTCCATTGAATCTGCGTACTTGAATATAGACTATTGTCAAAGAAGACCTTTGACTACGGGCTAGTGACTTTAGTATATGGAGTCGACTAGGCAACGATACGTACATTGGATGACATCTCATTATACATTGACCAGAGGAAGGGAATTGGGTGACCTTTCAAGCGGCACCCTCCCACCGAAGTATCCACTTGCTCTTACCGACACATGAAGGAGCGCCCCCCTGCCAAATACAGCTTTAGAAGAAACAGACCATTCAGAAATGCGGGTAAATAGTTGCAGTGGACCATCGACAACAGAAGTCAACATCAATCGATTGCAAGTCAACGAAGAATCGATAACCGACAGGAACGAAAGTTTCGTCGACCAGAGTTTCGTAGAGATGAATACACCAATAACTCCACCACCCTCATCACCACCCCCACCTCCACCGCTGCCACCTCTTGAGAGTAGTGATAGTGATTTAGACATGGGTCACGGATCGGCTCACGTTCCTCTATATGAAGGGGATGAGGACCCCAGACGACACTGGTTTGTTTGCGAGTCGACTTGGGAGTCCAACCAAGTTACAGACGAAGATAGACAAATGGCATAGTTCGTAGGTGCCTTAAGGAAAAGGACATTGATGTGGTATATGACCTTTTCAGAGAGACAACCTAGAGCAAAAAAAGCCGATATTAAGGTGCATTTTTTGTCATTTTTAAAAACCCCAGATGCTAAGCACCTGGCCGCAAAAAAACTAAAAACCACATCACAAAAGCCAGGGGAATTCATATGCGACTACGATAAGCATTGGAAAGACCTACTGAGCCAGCTGGATTATGTTATAGATGAACAGTTTCTAATCCAGTGGTTTCTTGCAGGGCTATCTCAAAAAGTGTGCCGACACATTAGTCTAGAAATGTCCAAAACTTACAAAGATGCGCTAACAAAATCTCTTCAGGTGGAGATGGACGAGGACATACCCACTTACCCCACGGACCACAGGTTGGAAGAACAAATCGAGAACATACATAAGTATTTGAAGGAGCTAATCCTCAAGAATCAGGAGATCTGGTGCACCAAATGCTCGATGATCGGCCATTCCAAGGATAACTGTTGACAGGAATATAGTTGACATGAAGTTCGATTCGTACAAACCAAGTCTTTTTGTGACATTTGCTAGGAGAACGGGGATCAATCAATGAAAGATTACCCATTCAACATGAAGAATGGCAAGGCTTCCTGGTGTTCCATCTGCAAGACCAAAAGTCATAACACGGTCAACTGTCAGTTGCACCTCAAGAATCGATAGAACTATCAGGCGGTATACCAAACAAATGCAGTGGCACAACATAACGAGCAAAATAAGCTAACAAATGATCCAAATGGTCAGAGATACAATGGTCGACAATATGAGCGTTGGTATGACAATTGATGCGCAGGCTACGGAGGAAGAGGTCGATTCCCTGGGAATCGCGACAACCGACTGCATCGACCCATCCAGTGTTTCACATGTTATAAAGAGGGTCATCATTATGCAGACTGCCCATATAAAGATAGGACTGATCTCAAATTATGTACTCACTGTGGGGTAGGGGAACACTCACTAGAGGATTGCCCTACCATGTTAGAAAAAATTAATACCAAGAAAAATGTTAATGTCTTGTCTTGTGTGCAAAAAAATGATGTAATAACCACCAAAAATTTACATATTGTAACTCGACAAGGAACAAAAATAGGAGCTGATAACCCCAGAATCAGTAAAATAAAAGAGAAAAATGTCTATCCTGACCCACTGAAGGAAAAACAAACATATAATGAAGCAACTAATGTATTCAAAGAAATTGCATGACAAGAAAACATTCATAACAGTCGACCTAACACAATAAATGAATTAATCCAGCTCGTTCAAACAGACAAATCAGTATCCTAGTTCATCGATTTGATATATGAAATAAAAGGTACCTACTCTAAAAAATAAACAAAGAACATCTGCAACTTAAATAAAAAAGACAAAAGTGATGCCGAACCACTTGTCGACTTGGAAATCAAAGGTTACCACGTCCGACAAATAGTGCTTGACTTTGGCTCACAAGTAAACATCATGACTCGTGACACTTGGGAACAAATGGGCAGACCTCGACTCTATGAATCAGGCATATACCTAAAACTAGCCGACCAAGGCCTAATTGAACCCATTGGAGTCTGGAAAAACGTCGACACGACTATAAAAGGAATCTCGACCAATGTCGATTTTGAAATCATTGACCCGAAGGAAGGATCCAGTTCCTTCCCAGCATTAGTCGGTCAACCTTGTGGTAGAAAGATGAAAGCATCCATATCCATGGACAAGGAACGAATCAAATTAAAAGGAAATGGACAAAAGGTCATTATAACCATTCATCCATCTCAAGGGGAACCTTGGACTGAACCTATTGATGAAGAAGTCGATGTCCGACAACTCTACCAAATCCACAACAATGCAAACTACACAGAACCAAACATCCACGGAGAACTTCACTTAGGTAACTAAGACTCAGTTGGTTATAATTCAGGTGCCGAATTATATAATTGGGAGATTGAGAACTATGAAACACAAGCAAGAGGGTGCTGGACTATACAGAAAGTGCAGAAAAATTCCACCCAATAGTGCTTCATAGTGTCCATTGTCCCAAAAATCTTTGAAAAGAAAATGAGGGAACACCCTACCTTACAACCGACCAACCTAAATACTACACAAATACCAAGATTTAAGGAAAGGGAATCACCAGTCATGCATGTTGAACAAGTGTCCAAAAATATTGGTGAACATGGCCGACTTCAAAGCCTAGTTGAAACTTTTACAGGGCAAGCAGCTAGATGGTGGGATACCCATCAGACAAGACTACAAACCTGGACAACTGCTTCAAGGTTTGGAGGAAAGAAGTTAAGCCAACAAGCTAAGATACCTGTATTCACTCAAGGACAGAACCTAGAGGATCATATTAGAACCTGTGAAAGAGAGTGGAGAAGACTTGGATACAAGGATGAACGAGCATGGCCACACTTATTCCCATCAACTCTAGCCGACTTACCGAACAAATGGTATAAGATGGAAGAAGCTATAGGTGAAACCTTCTTATGGCATGAACTCAGGGAAATTTTTATTAAAGATTTCAAATTCATACCTGAAAATGAAAATCTGGTCGAAATTGCAAAGCAAATTAAAGAATTCATCTAGCCGACCGAAAACCAACCCTTATAAGGTCACCGACAGACAAGGAAATGTAACAATATACAAACAAGGTCAAAACCATAGTCGACAAGATTACAATTAGAAAACGAAAACACAGAGGGAAAAAGATTTAGATGGAAATCCAACCATGTCGAAACAACAAAACCTATTTGCAAAATCCTGAAAGTTGAAACAACTGACAAACAAGACACCGACAGAATGACTGCAGCCAACTTCCCTGCCACATTCTCGTAGTTCAAAGAAGGAAGTCGACCGATCAATGAAGCCAAAGCACCAGAATGGCTAGATGCTAAAGTCAAAACTAAAGAATTCGACATCTCAAATGATGATCGACCAAAAATGACAAAGATTGGTGACTACTGGAGTGAAGAACAGGCCACAGAGATAGTAAACTTATTAAAGGAGTTCCAAGATGTATTTGCTAGATATTACAAAGACCTAAAAGGCTTAGTCCATGAAATGGGAGAAATGAAAATTGATACTAAACCTAATTTTTGACCTGTCAAGAAAAGGCCTTATAAACTAGCTCACAAATACAAGGAGATAGTCAAAAAGGAAATTGATAACATGTTAGCAGCAGGCATCACCTACCCTATCGACCAATCAGAATGGGCAAGTCCAATGGTTGTACAACCTAAGAAACATGTCCCGACTAGACTAAGAATTTGTGTCGACTTCAGGGAACTAAACAAAGTAACACTGACAGACCCATTTCCAACCCCTTATGCAGATGAAATCTTGAATGAAGTTGTAGGACATGAATGCTACTCATTCACAGATGGATTCTCAGGCTATAACCAAGTGCCAATAGCTAAACAAGACCAGAAGAAGACAATCTTTGTGTGTGAATTTGGTTCCTTTGCTTACAAAGTTATGCCTTTTGGATTAAAGAATGCACCTGCAGTGTTCTCTCGAATTGTGGTTAAAACATTTCAAGAATACATTTACAAGACCATGGCAGTATACTTTGATGACTGGACAATATACTCCACGCTAAAAGATCATTGCAAATGGCTCAAACTTATGCTGGAGAGATGTCGACAGATTCAACTCTCATTAAATATCAAGAAATGCATATTTGTGACCTCCATAGGGATACTATTAGGGCACATTGTCTATAAGGAAGGTATTAAGGTTGACTTTGCAAAGATTAAAATTATCCTCGACCTAAAACCACCAGTAAACCCAAAACAAGTCAGGGTGTTACTTGGCCACATAGGCTATTACAGAAAATTCATAAGATATTATTCAAATATGACCTATCCTCTTGAAGAACTATTAAGGGAAGATCAGGAGTTTAACTAGACAGAGGAATGTCACATATCATTCGAAAAATTAAAAAGAAAACTAGTCGAAGCCCCCATTCTAAAATTTCCAAACTGGTTGATCAAATTCCATGTTCATATTGATGCATCAAGCCTAGCAATAGGAGCAATACTAACTCAACCAGGAGATGATGGAATGGATTATCCTATAGTGTACACCAGTAGAAAATTAAACAAGGCTGAAAGAAACTATTCGACCACAGAAAGAGAAGCCCTAGGAATGGTCTTTGCCTTACAAAAATATCGACATTATCTCTTAGCTAATCCATTTATATTCTATACTGACCATCAAGCTTTGAAATACCTTGTCAATAAACCACTCCATCATGGAAGGATTTGTCGATGGCTACTTCTCTTCCAAGAATTTGAGTTTGAATTTGTTGTCCGACCAGGGAAGTTAAATGTCGGTCCTGACCATCTATCTCGAATCGACACATGAGAAGAACTCACAGGAGTCGACGATGAATTACCTGATGCACATTTATTTTGGATAGAATCAGTCCCTATAGAACTAGAGGAAATAGCTCAGTTCTTAGAAGATGGACATGCACCAGAAGGTATGAGCACTAAGAAAAAGCAGATCTTAGCTATGAAGGATGCACCATACAGTCTCATTAATCGATTTTTATACAAAATGGGATTAGATGACATCCTCAAAAGGTGTGTACTAGAACATGAACGAGACCACATTCTGCATGAAGCACACTATGGACCTGCAGGAGGACATTTTCAAGCAGACACAACTGCAAAGAAAATCCAACAGTCAGGATTATGGTGGCCGACACTCCATAGAGATTGCAAAAATTTTGTTAGACGATGTGACAGATGTCAACGACTAGGTCGACCCCTGCCTAGTACAGAAATGCCTTTGATATCAGTAAACCCAAGTTTTACATTTGAAATATGGGCCATAGACTTCATAGGACCATTTCCTATACCAACAAAAAGGTCAGGTGCAAGGTATATCATTACTGCAGTGGAATATGTCACTAAATGGGTAGAAGTTGAACCGGTTGATACATGTTCTAGTGAGGTAGCTGCTAAGTTCATCTATGAGAATATCATCACTAGATTTGGATGTCCACTAACCCTGATTAGCGACCAGGGGACACACTTTATCAACAAAACTATCAAAACCCTAACCGGCCAGTTCCAAATCGACCATCATCGGAGTACAAAATATCATCCTCAGTCGAATGGAGCAATTGAAGCATTCAATAAAGCACTAACAAGAGGATTAACTAAAATATGTAATGCAGATAAGGACGACTGGGATGAGAAAATACCTGTAGTATTATGGGCATACCGAACAACCTATAAACGATCGACCCACCAAACCCCTTTTCGACTAGTCTATGGACAAGAAGCAGTAGTTCCACTACAATTCGAACAACAGACACCTATTATCATAGAAATACTATATGTCGATGTCAAACAAGGAAAGAAGGACCGACTATTTCAACTCAGCAAGCTGGAAGAGCACCGACTCATGGCTATACAACAGCAAGAAATTCAGAAGCAACAACAGAAAACATGGCACAACTGCAACATCAAGAACAAAAACCTGTCGGTCGGAGACCTTGCTTTACTATACAATAGTCGGGTTAAAGGAAAACCTATAAGCTTCACATAGCATGGATGGGACCTTACGTTGTCAAAGAGATACATCCCAACGGATCAGTCTGACTAAGGACATTACAGGGCATAGTATTTGAGAAGCTCGTTAATGGATCATGACTAAAACGCTACAGAAACTAATTCAAAAAAAAAAAATCATATAATGACCATAAACGTCAACCAAAATTCATAAAAAACTAAAAATTCCAAAAAAAAAATAATACCCTATAGACAGAAAACCATGACAAGAAATCACCATCTCGACAACCGCCATCATGACCATCAACCTACCACCATCGACCACTTTCATCGACTGGCTACTTTCATCGACCATTCTCATCACTGACACTAACCGACGACTTCGATAGTCCCATCGCGCATTCATGACATCGAGCGTCGAAAGCAATTCGCCATTAACACACACTCGAGTCTTCCAGCTGGAACATCACGTCCACCATTAATACACCCATCACTGCACACATCCACAACATCGCCTATAAACACTGGATCACTGAAGGATCATTCACCACAATCCATACAGAGAGAGCATCAGAGCATCCAGTCAACCAAAAGCCGAGAACCCCTTAGTGACATCGACCACCAAACCGACACAATGGTCCCCAAACAAACTAGAGCCTTGACCAAATCCAAGGAGATATAGGTTGTGGATACACCTTTAGTTTGCAGGCTGAAAAACATCAAAAATGCCAAAGTACAGGAAGGCTCATGGCAAAAGCTATGGAGCGAAATACAAGAATGGGCCTTTGTTGATAAATAGGCCACTCAAGCAGCAGAGAAAATCAAATGCAGCACTCTCTTCGGCTATGTCAACACACCACTGATGGCCAGCTTTGGTGGCACGAAGGAAACTGCTGTCAAGTTCATCATCAGTTGATATCACAATGGCCGGTTCTACTTCGACAAGCCGGTTGAAATCTTTGGAGATGTCATTTCCAAGCTGACCGGTCTCGATAATGGAGGAGACCCCATACCAGTCAGAATCAAAGAAGGACTGGTCGAAGAGCTCACTAGGTCCCCTTCTGGTAAAAGCTCTGAGGGGTTGATGATTAGCCAAATCACAACCCGAACGCCACAGATTGTGGCCAAAATCATTGCAATAAAACTCACTCTAGCAGGTCGAGGTAGCGACCTCAAGTTAGAAATGCTAGAAGTCGTCGACACCATTGCCACCGATGGACGAATATACAGATGGGGTGATTATGTCGTCGACATGGTGAAGACCATCTATGAGAGATGTCAAGAAACGGGGGGAATCATCAAGTTCCCCTCCCTCATCTTATGGATTGTCATGTACCACATCTTCCCAGAGGGGAGTCCAGTCTTTCAGGAACTGTTGAAGTTCGACATGTGGAGATTTAAACCATTCTCCCAGAAAGAAACTTTGCACAAACTTGAACGCAGGAAAGTACTGTTGGAGAACTGGTTCCAACAGCTCAAAGTCCACATGACTAGATGGAGGGTGCTGTTGAGCCCAGAAATGGCCTATTTTAACCACCCTTAATTACCTCTTCTTCGTCCATCCTACCCCATTTAGCATACCAATCAGACATGTTATCCCCACTCTGCTCTTCAAACTACGAAGGTATGATTGGTCATTGCTTTATTTTATTAATACTTATGACTGTGATAATTAAAGCTGTGTATCTCTCAATTGTGCTAACATATCATGGTGTATAAAGGTAGTTTGAGATAAGTGGACTGCAGGAAGATTGGGCTGAACAAGTCTCAAAGAGGATGGATATTCACTACTCAAGCTGATCTTCAGCCATCCTATCATTACCCAAGGTAGGTGGTTCTAATGCAATATCTCGGACAGAGCTGTGAAAAGGCAACTATAACAGAATGCGCCATATTTGGAGATCCCTAGTATGTTGCTGCTCGGGTATAGTTGTGATCAGAAGATATCGCTACTCCTGAGGCAATTGACAGTTTTCCTGTGCTTTCTATTTTCTTATCATGCCACGTTTGTAACAACTACCATCATTTAGGGTGCCTGAAGATCATAGATCTTCATGGCTGCCCCATAATAGGATCAGATGTTACGATCCACATGTATAAATATGGAGAATTGTCTCGACCCAGGGGTTGCGGAACATATAATTCATTTACTGTACTGAGCTGTGAGGAGGAAGTGTGTAACAATTTTGTCCCTTAATACAAGGAGTTAGTTCTGATTTAAGAGTTCTTCACCTGTTCAGCCAGCATCTCTGTGTGAAGGCTGGGCCTGCCTTCCACAGAGATTACTGAGTTAAATTAGGAATTTTTAATTCATTTGTCGTGTGATGTTATGTTGATTTTATTCCTTTCATAAACAGTTATGTTAAGCATTGATTTACAGTGTGTTGCGATCGTATTCCTTGAAGATCTGTAATGGTATAGTGTGACAGTCGACTGAGTAGATAATTACCTTTTATGCCATTCGTGTGGTAGCTGTAACAGCTCTGTTCATCTTGAGATCTTTTGTTGTTGTCCCATGAATCTCTGCAATTTGTTTTTATTATTATGATTACTGAATCTCATTCTTGCACTTCAGTTTCTTAGAACAACCGACTCAATCTTTGCATTTGAATTCCTAGATCAATATTCAATTTACGCTTGTGGTTTTCTAGAGTAATTAGATTGGATAGGTGAATTAATTATTCATGGATGCGAATAGTACTTCCTTTCATCTGCAATTGTAATTTGGATGTTATGTTCATCTTTCCATTTCTAGATTAAAGCATAGCAGAAGGTAATTGTGATTGTAGCATTTAAATGGTAATGGGATTACACAGATTTTTGGGATGAGTATAGTTGAGCAGAGGATAGTATTGTTCAATTGCAGTGACTTTGTGTTTAAGCATATATTGTGCATTTTATCCTTGAAATACAAGACTTTCCCGGGTTGACAATAAATATTGTACACTCTGCATGTTGGTAGCAATCTACTTGCATATAGGGTGCTCGACATTTTGGCGCCGTTGCCGGGGAAGGATAAAGATTAAACACCATTATTAGTTGCATTTTGTAATTGTTTCTAGTCATTCTTCTCCATTTCTTTTGCTGTAATGATTTGGGTTGTATGAATACGAGAAGGGTAAATCGTGATCATCTTTCAACCCCCAAAACCCTGCAAAATACTAACAGTGCAGGTGGCTTGGGTCGCGGTCGAGGTCCACAATTAGGCAGAAGGACATTCATTGACGATCATGTTGATAGAACTGATTCATCCACCAGGGCTCGCCATCAAGAGACTCCTATCAGAAGAGACCCTGATGATCCTGGGGCACTAGCATCAGGATCCACAGTGGAGAACACACGAGCAGCCGCGACTTCCACAAATATCCCTGCAGAAGAGGACAAAGCTGGTACAACTGGACTTGCTGGTAGAGGCTCAGTCTACCACATTTACGGGAAGGTTGTAACTGAAGAAGAGTGGATGCAGTTCCACCAAAAGATTACTGATCATTGGAGGAACGAGGAAAAGAACGAGGAAAAGAATAAAGAAAAGAACAAGGAAAAGAACGAAGAAAAGAATGAGGAAAAGAACAAAGGAAAGAACGCAGGAACACACGAGGAGGAGAAAACCGAAGAGGAGATGAGTAACATACACGAATTTGACAAGGAAGAGGCAATGGGGGAAAACTATCATCATGAAAACCACTCCTTGCCTGAAGGAACGGTGGCTACACTACAATTCCCGATTCAGTAGACAGAGGGGACAGCCCCTATGAAAAATATCCCACCATCGGTGTTGCCTCGCTTCCATGGAAGAGCGGCAGAAGATCTAGACGAATTCCTTTTTGAGTTCGATATCCTCTGTCGCAACTACGATTACGTCATCGATGCACAAAAGCTAAAACTCTTCCCTGCCACTCTGAAGGACAACACCTTACACTGGTTCATGAGCCTAGGAGGAGGAACTGTCACTGATTGGGACAGAATGAAACAGGTATTCCTAGAGAAATATCAAGAATATTGCAACACCAAGGACAAAAGAGAAGAATTGTTCAAAATGGTGCAGAAGGAGGACGAGAGTCTGGAGGATTTTGTAGAAAGGCTTTTATACAATGTGCAAAGAGCTGGGCAGATGAACATGGGGCTAGATGTGCTCAAGATAATCCTGCTTCATGGGATTAGGGATGATTGCTTAGATATGTTAAACCTGTTAGAAAAGGGAGATATCTCCAGGGAATCTTTTGGGAAGATTGTGGAATTATGTAAGAGGTACTCCAGGGGATCTTCCAGGAACAACAGGTGGGACAAACAGGATAAGCTAGAACATGATGTCTTTGACATAACTCAGAACTCATCTAATGGAGGAGCCACCTGTGCAAAGATAGGCAATCTCCTTGAAAACTTTAAAACAAAAATGATGAGCTCTATCTCCTCAGAGATCGACGTCCTGAAGGCGAAACAAAAACAGGCAGTGGAGGACCTCACACTAGGTGTGTTCTGCCCTCGATGTAGAAAGAACCATCCTCTGAGGAAGTGCCCGCTTGATAAAGTAGAGGTGTGTCAGCTGTGTGAACTGAACCAAGACACGAAATAATGTCCCTCACTTCCCCAGGTGAAGGCTGTCCTGCAGGCATCAACTCCTGAGGTGGAATCGGCCTACTTCATTGCACAGAAGAAACCTTGGCAGCCTCGAAATCAAGATATGTCCACAGATTCGTTTCCATTTTTGAATAATATGCAAAATATGAATACACAGTTCCCTTCAAATTTTTCTCAGTGGAACCCTTCGCAACCTGCAATACAAAATTATAACTCATGGAATCCTTGGACACAGCCACCACACCAACCTACTTCGTGGTCTCCTGGATGGAGGAATTTCCATCCAGGGAACCACTTTCCTCAACCACCTCCACCACAATAGTCACCATACTCTCCTCAATATCCTCAAGATCCTCAATACCCTCATCAGCAGTCGCAGCTGCAACTACAGAACAATTCTATCCCTAATGTACCAATACGACCTCAGCTGCCCGCTCAACCTAATCCTAACCCAAATAATAAAACAGTCCATCAATTGGAGACTGTCAACATGCCGGCCTACTCCCTTTCCCCTGTACCTTGAAACGATATTCGTTTACGATCAGGGAAAGTAATAGAACCTGTAATTACAGAAGATGCTTCACCTTCTGTGCATGAGGAAGGGGTGAGTCCACAACATCCATCCGATACAATTCCTATTATTGAAGATGTTGAACATCCCATAGATGGGACGGCTGAAACACAAAATGATAAATCTGGTAATACACAGCCTACCCAGCTGATTAGGCAACCACCATACCCTGAGAGATTGATGCTACCAAGGGCAGGGGGGCAACCTCAGTTTAACCTCCTAGGAGAGTTAAAGAATCTTTATGTTAAAATCCCCCTCCTTCAAGCTCTTCAAGATGTACCTATTTATGCTAGAACTGTTTGGGACCTGTGCACTAAGAAACCAGGAAGGAAGCCCAGGGATCCTCCCACTGTTCACGTCATAGGGAAATTATCTGCATTGATAACAGGAAAAACCCCAGTGACTAAGTATGACGACCCTGGAAATCCCACTGTCACTGTGCAGATAGGGCATACACAGATACCCAACGTACTAGTAGATTTAGGGGCAATGATTAATGTCATAACAATTGAGACTATAAGAAAACTCGGGCTCACTAATCTGAGGCTGACCCCCACTATTTTAGAATTGGCAGACAGATCCACCATTAAACCCGAAGGAATTCTGGATGATCTCGTCATCTCAGTTGATTCATGGGAATATCCTGCTGACTTCTTGGTGTTACAACCAAAGTCGCAACTAGGAGGACACCCATTAATCCTGGGAAGACCTTGGTTGGCCATAGCTGATGCTTGCATCAGCTGTCGATCTAGGTCTATGACCATATCTGATGGCACCGAGACTAAGAACCTCACCCTTTATCCTCCAGCTCAGCCAAGTCTAGAGGCTGAAACTTGTTTTTGGATAGAGCCAAAGGAAGAGGAGGATGTGTTGTTGCTGCAACTTTTCTCCCCAAATCTCTTAAAATTTGGGGCCCCTCCTTTCCATTTAAAGATGCTCTGATTTTGTTTGACCCATGAAGGGTTGGTCTTGCTTTAGCTTTGTTTGATTCTAATGATTATTTTGCGGCCTATTTCCATAGGATGCATGTTTTTTAAATTTTGTTGCTGGTCGCACAATCGAATGTGGCCTGCTAGCCAGAAACCCGTCTGATCGGTTTCCCATTGTCTCTGAGGTGAATCAGATGGACCGTCGATGTTTTGAGTTTTCCATTACTTAGATTTTTCGGGTGTATTTTATGTTGAATCGGGGGTTGTAATTTTTGTCTCGTCCGCCGTTGCGGCTCTCAGAGCGTTTTAGCTTCCAAAATGTGAAACGATCTACTCCCCGATATCCATCACGTGACTATATCTTTTCTTCATCCACTGTTGCAGCCAGGGAATCCATTCCGCTTCCGACGCCAAAGCCTTTCGACTTCCGACTTAAAGTTTTCCCACCCTTTCCGTCGCGTGCCTGAAGTCTTTACCCATCCGCCGTTGCGGCCGGGAAAGTGTTTTAGCGTCCGATGCCCAAACCTTGCTTACTGACGATTTATAATCTTCCCGCCCAAAAGGCTTAATCCAGCCTCTTGTCGATTACAGAGAAGCACCCACTCATTTCCCGTGGAGTGGTATTTTTAGTTCGCATTATTTTTGCAGTTATGTTTTCCAATGAATGGCTCTCGTTGTTGATTGCAGGTGAAATCCTGGAGAATGATGAAACAGCCACGACAAGAAGGGAAGCGAACTGTTGATGGTGGTATGACCAAAACCACTTCGAAGATAACAAAAGCGCGAGTCCGAAGGATACAGCAGTTACTTAACCAATCATGAGTATGCAAGAAAAGACAGAACCGAAGGATACGAAGCGTTGGGGAACGGAAAAGTCATAGGTCGGGGGACAACCTAGAAGATAGAGGTCTATAGTTAAATAGGGAAAAGAGAGAACTGGGAAAGGGCTTTTTCCCTGGAAAATTTTGTAAATGTTTACTTGTAAGAGGAACTACTTCGTTTTGCAAAGGAAACTGCAATTTTGCCTGCTGGAGAGAGTAAATGTGGAATGTATCAATGCGACTCAATGAATAATGTTGAAGAGGAACTATTTCGTTTTCAGCTATGTTTCATTAACTGTGAGAGTGTTTAATTTCCTGAACCTATGTTTTTGTTAAATGCTCTTCAGTATCTTTAGGATTTCTTCCACTGTGAGTAATAAAGGTTGTTCGTAAAATAATCGGCTATCTGGTTGTTTAAATATCTGTAATTGTTCATGTGTTTTGAATGAAGTATTAGCTGTTTGTAACTGTTCATAATGCATGTACGGAATGTATTACTCAATAACGAATGATAACCTGGCTCCCTAGGGATAGATTTAGGTAGTTAGTTTATTTACTTGCTGTATGTGATTTTAATGCGTGCGCGCCTTAAGACGAGAGGTAAGAACCTGCGCATCACATTGTGACGGCTCCTCGCATTCTGATCACCTTACATTTAGTTAGGCACTTGAATTGCATTTTTAAGTCAAATAACAAAAACTCGGTGGACCGGGCCGCAACCGGTAAAACCCTTTGTTTGTTGTTACCTTGACCTACGGTAGCTGGACCGCAAACCAGACGGATTCCCTACACCAAACAATCAATGGGCTAGTTGGGAACGTTGATTGGGGAGAATCCTTTACTGTTGTCGCCTGCGAATTTCCAGGCCCCAATATTTTTGGCGCTAGAAGGAGGATCGCCAGTGCATGGCTGGCCGAGGAAACCCGTTTTCCCGAGAATTTTCCATAGGTAACAGTTCCAAAAGAAGTGGGTTCCATAATCCAACCCCGAAATAAAACAGAGAACATCTATATACTGTTGGTAACGAAATGATTAACGACTTAAGAAGACACACCTGGGCATATGTAAAGAAGATTGGAGGGTTGCCAATTATCCCTGACTTACCTAGAAGAGAATACAAGAAGAAGGACCATCCTATAGCAAAATATTCAGTGTTGGTTGGAGACTGGGAAGAACTGGTAGAGACTGCTCTGCAGGAAGTTGAATTACCTTTGAACCAAGAAGGCCCAGATACCCCTTACATTTATCCTACTCAAACTCCTATTGGTTCACCCCCTCACTCTCCACCCTGACTCATGGCTAGCGTAAATGCAAACCAACCCCCCAACCCACCAAATCCACCACCTGCATGGAGAGCCATATCATCTCTAAATCTAACACCTGCATTATATGACTTACCCCAATCCTTCAAAAAATTGCTGCCTAAATTTGACCCCAACGAGAAGATCCTAGTGGATGATCATCTGCAGAGTTTCTACTTGGCAATAGAGGGTTTAAGGGTTAGGGAGCATGAAGATGTAGTATGTCGACTTTTCCTGCATACACTTAAAGGAGCTGCAGCTTCATGGTATTTTGGGTTTCCTGCTAACTCGATTCCAGACTAGAACACCTTTGAGAGGATTTTCAGAAGTAAGTATGCGACCCAAAAGACTCATGCTGCCCTTATGAAAGGACTATGTGCATTGAAGAAAGAGAAAAAGGAAAAAGTGCACAGTTTCTCACAAAGATTTGTAGCATATCTTAAGAACTTCTCTGAAACAGATAAGCCTTCAGACAAAGTACTGATTGAGTATTATACTTCAGCTTTGGGTCTTGATTTGGCCATGTTTGCGAAAGGTAGGGCCAAGCCTACTCTGACAGAGACCTATGAAGAGGCAGAAGTGGTGGAAGCAGAAAGAGAAAGTATTGAATATTATCCGGAACAATCAGGAGAGAAAGGTGCGGGGAGAAAAGCCTTATTGTTCACTAAGACTAAGGAAGAAAAGTCGCCAGATCTGGAAAATATGGCCAAGATGATGCAGAAGCTTTCCAACAAGATCATAGATATGGAAAAAGAAAAGGAGGCACAAAGGTTTTATAAGCCATATTATAAGAAAAGAGAGGACAAGGATCATTCTAATCCTCCTCCTCACAATGCTGCATCCATGAATCTAACAGAGGTTGGCATGGATAATTTCTGCACTTTCCATCAACAGCCACACTCTGAAAAAAATTGTCCACAATGGATAAAATCTATGACGCTAGTGATGAATCAACTGCTGGATTCTAGGTTAACAGAAGAGGGAGATGAAGAAAGAAAAGAAAATTCTGCCTCTATGTCTAATGAAGATCAGGAAAAGGAGACCTTGGCATTATGGAATTTAGTCTCATTATTTGATGCTGAAGAAGGAAATACTCAGGGATGCCAGGGCGTTATGGAGACCAACGTGGCCACAAGAAGCCAAGGAGCGGTTAAGGACGACACTCTTATTCTTCCAAAGATTAGAAGGCTGCAGAGAAATGTTAAGAAGAAGTTTCAAAATAAAGCCTTGACTGATAAGATTCCAGAATTCACGATTACCAGCCAAAGTCCTAGACAGGATGATACAATAGCCAAGCCAAGTGAAGGAGATGCTCACGAACTACATCCAATTGGACAGCCGATGAATTATGACATTGTGGAGGATTTGAAATGGGTAAAAGTGAATGTTCCACTATTCGAAATGTGCAAAGTGCCGCATCAAAAAGAGAGATTGTTGAAAGCACTCGAAGCATCAGATGACAAGCTTCCCACTGACAATCAACCTTAGGACGAAGAAGAAATTGGAGAAACCAGCGTTGGAGGTGAGTCTAAAGCTAAGCATCTACCTTTCCTCCTAACGTTTGAAATTTTTAATCATAACATGCACAATTGTCTAGTAGATTCGGGGGTGTCCATTAATGTCATGCCTATATCAGTATGTAAGAAGATAAATGGGCAGCCAAAGCCGACCACGTGGAGGGTGGTCCAGTTGGATAGGACAAACGTTAAGGTAATTGGTGAGATGAAAGACGTCCTAATCCGTCTGGCATCCAATGACAAAGTATGCCAAGTTATTAACATCATAGTGGCTGATATACCAGACACTTACGGTATGGTCCTAAGTAGATATTGGTCAGCCAAGTTAAATGGATATTTCACTTTAGATTGGTCGCACCTGTGGTTGCCATACAAGGGGAGTCCAAACCAGATCAAGATTCTAAGAGAACCCCACATGAAGTACAATGTTACCCAACTGGATGAAAAGAATATACCTGTGGATTCTGTATTGGGAAATTATTTTCTTGAGTTGGAACCAAGGAATTATCAAGCGAAAGAAGCTGGCAACCCATCTGGTACCCAGCCTGATCTCCTTCGATTCTTGCAGGCTGGCGAAATTGACTGTAAAATGGTAGAATTAGCAGTAGGAGTAGATTCTTTTTCGGTAGTTAATGATTTTTGGACTTTATTTTTCGATGGCTCTAACTCATTAGAAGGGTCAGGGGCCGGCTGTGTCCTAATTGACCCACAGAAGAATAAACATTTCCTTTCATGTAGATTAGAGTTTGAATGTACTAATAATACAGCTGAGTATGAAGCACTAGTGCAGGGACTCAAGAAAGCGATTGACTTGAAGGTAAGTAATTTAAAAGTTTTTGGGGATTCTGAAATTATTGTGAAACAAATCCGGAATCAAATCCACTGTGTTTCTCCTCACTTAAAAGCTTACCAGAATGAGGTATGGGACCTTCTTAAATGTTTTAATGCATTCAACGTTATTTCAATCCCAAGAATTAAAAACGCAGCAGCTGACTTATTAGCTACTTCGGTCGCTAGGCTTGTACCCTCAAATAATCGATGTACTATTGAATTGCTTTTCAGGCCTTCAGTACCTGATATGATTACCAACCTGCGTGTGTTCGATGATGACCAGCAAATTATAGAATGTTTAACAAATGACGAGGTATTCAAAGGAGCGATTATTGATGATGAAGAGCACTAGGCCGAGATGAAATTTGATAATTTCATCCCTAAAGGGGTCAGAACGTTAGAAAAGATGTTTGACTTGAATGAAAAGTTTAGGAGACCCACCAACGTGAAAACTCACAGCTCAACTCTACAGTTCGAGCTGATAAATTTGGGGACTGAAATGGCGCCTAAGTTCGTGAATCTTGGCAAATGCTGTTCGCCGACAGAAAGGGACAAGTTCATTAGTCTATTTAAACAATACAAAGATGTATTTGCCTGGACATACCAAGAGTTAAAGACATACGATACTAGCATCATCAAACACGTTGTTCCCATCAAGGCGGGAGTCAAGCCATATTAGCAGCCCTTGAGGAAAATGCATCCAAAACTGGAACCACTGATTCAGAGTGAGGTAAAGAAATTGTTGGATGCTAGAATCATTTTTAAAGTTAGACACTCTGAGTGGGTATCAAATCTGGTACCGGTCAGAAAGAAGTCAGGAGAAATTAGACTGTGTGTGGATTTCAGGAACTTAAACTGTGCATCGGATAAAGATAACTATCCTGTGCCACCCATGGAGCAACTGCTACAAATGGTTTCAGGTTCTGAACTATTTTCATTATTAGACGGTTTCTCTGGCTACAATCAAGTGTTGGTAGCCGAAGAAGACAGATTAAAAACAACGTTCAGGACAAAATGGGGAACTTTTGCGTATAGAAGGATGCCATTTGGACTGATTAATGATGGAGCGACATTTCAGAGAGCTATGGACATAGCTTTCCGCGGACTAATTGGACGAAGCGCTGTGGTGTACCTTGATGACATTACAATATTCTCGAAGAAAAGAGGAGAGCACGCTTTTCACCTAAAGCAAATTTTCAAACGCTGTCGGAAATATGGCATCTCCCTCAATCCTAAGAAGTGCGTGTTTGCCGTCACTGAGGGCAAGTTACTGGGGCACATAATTTCAAAAAAGGGTATATCTATAGACCCAGAAAGAATTAAGGCCATTGAACAAATTCCCATGCCCCATAATAAAAAAGGAATGCAATCGTTTATGGGAGCCATAAATTTTGTACGAAGGTTTGTGCTTGATTTCGCTTAGACTGTCAAACCACTACAGCAGATGGTCAAACAAAATGCACAATTTAAGTGGACTGATATTGAGAAGGACGCTTTTAGCAAAATTAAAACTGCTGTTGCACACGCTCCCTCCTTGAAAAGCCCCGACTTTGATAAAGACTTTATTATGTATACATTTGCATCCGATGATTCGCTGGCAGCTGTACTCACGCAGAAGGAAGATGGGGGGGATGAATTCCCAATCGCATTTATGAGTACTGGTCTGCAAGGGGCTGAGTTAAATTACCTGACCATTGATAAGCAAGCTTATGCAGTGTTTAAGGCAGTGAAGCAATTAAGGCCTTATATATTAAAGAATCGAACCAAGGTAATAGTCCCCTACCCAGCTGTGAGATCCCTTCTCATACAGAAAGAGTTAGGAGAAAGGAGGGGCAACTGGGTAACAGCTCTTCAAGAGTACGATCTTGAATTCAAACCAGCCTCTATAGTCAAAGGTCAAGGGTTATGCAAATTGATGACTAAAAGTGGGATCAATGAAGAACAAGCCGGGGAAGATGATACCGAATTACATGTAATGGATGTATGCCCTTTGTTTACAGCTCCCGAGTCTTGGTATAGAGACCTTGTACATTACTTACAATCAGGGCTGCTACCAGAACATTGGAATTCCAAGCAAAGAAGAGCGTTGCGTCTTAAATCAGCCTTCTATCAACTTGTTGAAGGAATACTATTCAGGAAAAACTACGATGGAGTCCTTCTGAGATGCTTGGAGAAAGAAGATGCTAAGAAAGTAATGTCTGAATTGCATGATGGTCCGGCTGGGGGACATTATTCAGGGGACACTACAGCCCACAAGGTCCTTAGAGCTAGTTATTACTGGCCTACACTCTTCAAGGATGCACACGCACACATAACAAAGTGTGATATTTGCCAAAGGTGTGGTGGAAGATAGCCTAAAGCAGCAGCGCCCCTAAAGCCTGTGATGATCATGGAACCATTTGAGCAATGGGGGCTAGACATTATTGGAGAAATAAAGCCAAATTCGTCCCTGTAGCACAAGTACATTCTTACTGCGACTGATTGTTTCACTCGTTGGGTCGAAGCTATCCCACTGCGCAAGATAAATGAAGACGAAGTCATCAGCTTCCTACAAGATCATATCATGACCAGGTTTGGGGTTCCAGTTTCGTTAGTATTTGATAATGCTAAATATTTTTCATCAATTAAATTTATTGTGTTTGCCCATGATAAAGGGATAAAATTGCATTATTTTGCTAATTACTATCCGCAAGGGAATGGCCTGGCTGAATCCTCTAATAAAAACCTCATTAGAATTTTGAAGAAGACTGTAATAGAAAACCAGAGGAGTTGGCACTCAGCCTTACCAAATTCCCTTTGGGCTGATAGAGTCACCCCCAAGTCTGCAATTGGAGTGTCCCCATATACCCTTGTTTATGGTAAAGAGGCCATCCTTCCTCCCAATATCATGCTACCATCTTCCATTCTAGCTCAGGAGTCTAGGGGGTCGGATGATGAAGTTTTACAAATAAGAATATGTAATCTCCTGAAAGCTGAAGAAGCCAGGTCGAAATCCAAAGAACGCTTTAAACAGCAACAAGAGTCAGTTAAGAGATGGTTTGACAAGCAAAAAGATGGGACAAAAGACTTTGAAGTGGGAGACTTAGTCCTCAAATGGGACCACCCCCATGATGAGAAAGGAAAGCATACCAAATTCCAGCAGTTGTGGGTAGGCCCTTTTCAGATTTCATCCAAGCTTGGTCCTTCTACCTACAAGTTGCAAGATCTGCAGGGGTGGGAGGAGAACCTACCAGTAAATAGTCTAGTTCTCAAACCTTATTTTTCGTGAGTCTGTCTGATTTTTCTGTCTTGTACATAAATAATCCGCCCGACTGTCTTTTGAGTCATGTTTCTAGTTTGCTTTTGTTGATTTCTTTCTAGCTTGTTTCGTTGATTTCAATAAAGGGAGCAAACCTTCAGTTGCATGGAATACATCGAAATTTTTGGGTTTGATAAACATTTTGGTGTCAGACTGTGTGTTGCTAAGTTATATGAAAGAATTTCTTTCAGTATAGCAGTTTTCTCGAAGAACTCTGTGTGCATTGAAGTCTGGGGTACTATGTCGAGGCTCCATCCACATCACATTTAAAATGTTCTAAGGGGAAACAGCAAAGGACCCATGGAAAGGAGCAAAGTGAACAGTGTATTAAATATAAATGATCCCATGCCAAGAAACGAATGCCAAAAGGCAAATAAAGAGTCAAAAACTCCTATTAAAGCATCATAAATCAAAGCAGGAGCTGAATCAAAAGTACTGAATTGCCAAAAGATCCTCTCCGTTCGTGAGCTAAAACTTGAAGTACACCACTCACAAAAAAGGACAATATGGGATAGAGGATCCTGAATCAAAATTCAGTAAGAAAGGCATGTGAGGAAACTTATATGAAATAGGACAAAAGTCCGAAAGCATAAATAAAGTGTGAAAATGGCATGGGAATGAGGAACAAACGAATATTTATGTTTACCATATGCTCCAATCCTGTGGTGTCCAAAGATTTTAGCCACCTGAAGACAAAGGTAATAATGAAATTCATCCTCCGACCTCAGCATAGTTATCTAGACTTGACGATTCTGGTTTCCACTCTCCCTGATTGGACTGTCATCAATGATTAAGGGTACACACTGCGGTCATTTGAGAAATCCATAGTACTGGAAGAATTCAATATGATGCTTTTGCTGTTAAATAGTCTGTCACTCAAAGGTTAATCGCCCAGAGATCTGGGTTCACCAGGTAATCGCCAGTTGTTGCTGCTGCAACTTTTCTCCCCAAATCTCTTAAAATTTGGGGCCCCTCCTTTCCATTTAAAGATGCTCTGATTTCGTTTGACCCATGAAGGGTTGGTCTTGCTTTAGCTTTGTTTGATTCTAATGATTATTTTGCGGCCTATTTCCAGAGGATGCATGTTTTTAAATTTTGTTGTTGGTCGCAGAATCGAATGTGGCCTGCTAGCCAGAAACCCGTCTGATCGGTTGCCCATTGTCTTTGAGGTGAATCAGATGGACCGTCGATGTTTTGAGTTTTCCATTACTTAGATTTTTCGGGCGTCTTTTATGTTGAATCCGGGGCTGTAATTTTTGTCTCGTCCACCATTGTGGCTCTCAGAGCGTTTTAGCTTCCGAAGTGTGAAACGATCCGCTCCCCGATGTCCATTGCGTGACTATATCTTTTCTTCATCCGCCGTTGCAGCTAGGGAATCCATTCCACTTCCGACGCAAAAGCCTTCCGACTTCCAACTTAAAGTTTTCCCTCCCTTTCCGTCACGTGCCTGAAGTCTTTACCCATCCGCCATTGCGGCCAGGAAAGTGTTTTAGCGTCCGATGCCCAAACCTTGCCTACTGCTGATTTATAATCTTCCTGCCCAAAAGGCTTAATCCAGCCTCTTGTCGATTACAGAGAAGCACCCAGTCATTTCCTGTGGAGTGGTATTTTCAGTTTGCATTATTTTTGCAGTTATGTTTTCCAATGAATGGCTCTCGTTGTTGATTGCAGGTGAAATCCTGGAAAATGATGAAACTGCCATGGAAAGAAGGGAAGCGGACCGTTGATGGTGGTATGACCAAAACCACTTCCAAGATAACGAAAGTGCGAGTCCGAAGGATACAGCAGTTACTTAACCAATCATGAGTATGCAAGAAAAGACAGAACCGAAGGATACGAAGCGTTGGGGAACGGAAAAGTCATAGGTCGGCGGACAGCCTAGAAGATAGAGGTCTATATTTAAATAGGGAAAATAGAGAACTGGGAAAGGGATTTTTCCCTGGAAAATTTTGTAAATGTTTACTTGTAAGAGGAATTACTTTGTTTTGCAAAGGTAACTGCAATTTTGCCTGCTGGAGAGAGTAAATGTGGAATGTATCAATGCGACTCAATGAATAATGTTGAAGAGGAACTATTTCATTTTTAGCTATGTTTCATTAACTGTGAGAGTGTTTAATTTCATGAACCTATGTTCTTGTTAAATGCTCTTCAGTATCTTTAGGATTTCTTCCACTGTGAGTAATAAAGGTTGTTCGTAAAATAATCAGCTATCTGGTTGTTTAAATATCTGTAATTGTTCATGTGTTTTGAATGAAGTATCAGCTGTTTGTAACTATTCATAATGCATGTACGGAATGTATTACTCACTAACGAATGATAACCTGGCTCCCTAGGGATAGATTTAGGTAGTTAGTTTATTTACTTGATGTACGTGATTTAAATGCGTGCGCACCTTAAGACGAGAGGTAATAAAATGCGCATCACATTGTGACGGCTCGCATTCTGATCACCTTGCATTTAGTTAGGCACTTGCATGGAATTTTTAAGTCAAATAACAAAAACTCGGTGGACCGGGCCGCAACCGGTAAAACCCTTTGTTTGTTGTTACCCTGACCTACGGTAGCCGGACCGCAAACCGGACAGATTCCCTACACCAAACAGTCAACGGGCTAGTTGGGAACGTTGATTGGGGAGAATCCTTTACTGTTGTCGCCTGTGAATTTCCAGGCCCCAACAGGATGTTCAGCCACTATTAACTATAGGGAAGGCCTTAAATTTTAAGAATGAAACAGAAGACGATGCTATTAATAATTTCATTAGTGAACCCACTTCAGTCAATAAAGAGGTTTATCAAATTATGAACATTACTCTGGGCAAGGAAGGACAAGAAAATATCACAGAAGAAACACTAGTCGGTGACACACACATAATCCCAGTATTGAAAAACTCGAAAAGTATTCCTATTGAGGTAGAGTCTGGAAAAACTTTGAATATTAATTCTAATCTCTCCTTAGATGAACAGAAGCACCTGATCAGTCTCTTGAAAGAACACAAGGGGGCGTTCGCCTGGGAGTATACAGACATGAGGGGTATTCCCTCTAATCTGTGCACCCATCATATTTATATTAAAAGTGACTCCCGGCATGTGTGTCAGCCTCAACGACGAATGAACCCCAATCTGAGGGACATAGTGAAGGAAAAAATCTAGAAACTCTTGGAAGCAGCATTTATATATCCTATTTCAGATAGCGAGTGGGTTTCCCCGCTCGTAATTGTACCCAAGAAAAATGATAAATGGAGAGTCTGTGTCGACTATAGGGAGCTGAACAAAGCCACACAAAAGGACCACTTCCCTTTTCCCTTTATTGACCAAGTACTCGACACCCTATCGAGGAATAAGTTTTTCTCCTTCCTAGATGGGTTTAGCAGGTACAATCAAATTCAGATTGCTCCTGAGGACTAGGATAAAACCACCTTCACTTGTCTGTGGGGGACGTTTGCCTATAGAGTACTCCCCTTTGGTTTATGTAATGCACCAGCAACATTTCAAAGAGCTGTAATTGGCATATTCTCTGAGTTAGTAAATGATAGTGTGGAAATCTTTATGGACGATTTTACTACTTATGGAAAGGATTTTGAGGAAGCATTGGAAAATTTAAACAAAGTTTTAACTCGCTGTGAACAGACCCAACTCTCTTTAAGCATTGAAAAGTGCCATATGATGATGAGTGAAGGGGTAGTATTGGGGCACTTCATCTCTACCAATGGCATTCAGGTGGATCCCTCAAAGATCAAGGTGATAAAAAATATACCTACTCCTGCAACTCAAAAAGAGGTGCAAACCTTTCTGGGACATGCTGGTTACTATCGAAGATTTATAGAAAATTTTTCCAAACTTGCTTCTCCTTTGTTTTCTCTGTTAATGAAGGATGCACAGTTTGTTTGGAGTAAAGCATTCCAGACAACGTTTGATAAGCTTAAGGAGAAGCTGTCCACAGCTCCTATCTTAAGAGGACCTAATTGGACCCTTCCCTTTCATATTTCTTCAGATGCTTCTGATATTGCCATTGGAGCAGTTTTAGGACAGCAGGATGGTCAAGTACCTTATGCAATTTATTATGTTAGTAAAATCTTAGCCCCTACTGAACTTAATTATACTGTCACTGAAAAAGAATTCTTAGCTATCGTTTACTCCATTAATAAATTTCGACATTACATTACTGGGTATCCCACGTTTGTGCACACTGACCACTCTACCATTAAGTATTTAATGAACAAAATAGTCACTAATGCCAGAGTGACCAGGTGGCTCTTATTATTACAGTAATTTGATATTACCATCATAGATAAACCTGGAAAAGAAAATGTTGTCGCTGATTTTTTATCTCGTTTCACTAACAGTGATGATAGTTTTCCCATTGAGGACTCTTTTCCAGATGAACATCTATTTGCACTTTCAGCTCATTCCCCCTAGTATGTAGATGTTGCTAATTATATGGTTGCAGGAAAGCTCCTGCCACATATGTCTAAAAGAGAAAAGAGGAAAATCATTCAACAAAGTGCCAGGTGTTGTTGGGTAAACGGTCATCTCTTCTACACAGGTCCTGATCTTGAGATTAGAAGGTGTGTAAGGGAAGGTGAAATCTTTCATATACTGAATGCCTGTCATGATGAACCTTGTGGGGGACACTTTGCAGACAGAAGGACAGGGCACAAAGTGCTGAGGATGGGCTACTATTGGCTAACTCTTTTCAGGGAAGCTAAAAGGTATGTTCAGTCTTGTGACAGCTGCCAAAGGATGGGCCAGCCTAATAGAACAGATCAGATGCCTCTACAACCTCAAGCTGTCATTGAACCATTTGATAGATGGGCCTTGGATTTTGTTGGCCCTATCAGCCCTCATTCCAAACAGAAAGCCTACATTCTGGTCTGTACCGATTATATGACCAAGTGGGTAGAAGCTATAGCCTTGGCTAAGGCTAATGACCAGGCTGTGATTGATTTTCTATACAGTGAAATATTTACCCGTTTTGGGGTACCTAAGGAAGTAGTTAACGATGGGGGACCGCAGTTTATGTCGCATCAATTTGAAGCCCTGCTACGGAAGTATCATGTTCAGCATAGGGTGGCTTCACCTTACCACCCCCAAGCCAATGTCCAGGTGGAGAGTACTAATAAAGTTATTGAAGCTATCCTTACCAAGAATGTTAAGAGCTATCGAAAAGATTGGGCTGACAGGCTTCCGGAAGCACTGTGGGCATATCGCACGACTTGGCATAAAACCACAGGTTTCTCTCCTTATGATTTGGTGTATGGAAAAAGTGCCATCTTTCCAATTGAATTTTAAATCAAGACCCTGAAGACAACCACCGAAGTGAATCTGGATGTAACTGAAGCCCAGAAAACAAGACTAAATTAACTGAACGAACTGGACAAAAATCAGTTAGCTGCAGTAGACCAGACTGTGTTAATTCAACAACAGAGATCCAATTGGCATGACCGATTAATTAAAAAGAAGGTCTTATGTGAGGGAGACTGGGCATTACTATACGATTCCAGATTCAAAAGAGATTTTAAAGGCAAATTACGCACCAGGTGGCTAGGCCCATAACTAGTCGACAGGGTGTTTGACAACGGCATTGTCCTCCTAGTGACCATCGATGAAAATCGCATACCATTATTTGCTAATGGTCACTGGCTGCGACTGTACCGTAAGCCTATTTCAAAAGATGCATTTATTTTGCAAATCGCCACCGACCGAGATTATCAGCTGGCACCAGGGCAGGAAATTCTCTCTGCCTCTGTCAATCCTTAAACTGTAACTCGTGCCTGAATCACTGTACATAAATAATTGTTTTTTTCCTATTTTGCATTATATTGTTTTTTTTTCCTTTGCATTTGATCTTCTTGTTTGCTGTTGTTTTTCCAATTTTTTTTTTTTGCAAGGAAGCACTTAGGGGTATGACTAGATTGGGCCCATTGAATGGGAGTCGTTTTCCTGTGCCTTCCTACACCATGTTTTCTTTTCCTTAAATAAATTTTCGACGAATGCGACATCTTTCCCGGCGGCCGTAATCCTTTTCCCGACGGCTGCAACATCTTTCCTGGCAGTCGTGGACCTTTTTTCGATGGCTGCAACATCTTTCCCAGTAGCCATGGACCTTTTTCCTGACGACTGCAACACCTTTCCCGGAAGCCATGAACCTTTTTCCCGACGGCTGCAACATCTTTCCCGGCAACTGCGACATCTTTTCCGGCGACCGTGATCCTTTTTTCGACAGCTGCAACATCTTTCCCGGTAGCCGTGATCCTTTTTCCGACAGTTGCAACATTTTTTTTTCTGGCAGCTTCGAATCCGCTATACTTGGCTGATGTTTCCAGCATTAGGGGCCGTGTTTCTGTTTCAAAATATGTGGTGGTAACTCCTGTGTTATTAAGAAATTTGCTTTCTATGCCATTAACCCTCTAGATATGTCTTCGATTCCTCCTCCTCGTGTCGACAATCTGGTCCATAAGGTGACATTTTTTTTCATAATTTCGACCATGTGGACACGATGGTTTATGCTTCACCGGTGGAAAGAATTATTGTAGTATCCCAGTTATAATGATTAAATTAATGACTGTGCACGAGTTCGGCTTACGCAACGACAGCAACCACATGTTCCACTATTTTTCGAAGGATATCCAGTGCGCAGTCTCAAAGGTATGGCTTTGATTAATCATGTGATTAAGTATTGATATGATTTAACAATATCAGTCGTACCTCTATTTTTATGACTATTATGGCCTAATTAACTCTTTCCCCCGTGCGACGTAAAGACTAATAACCGCCACCTTCCCCAATTCGGAAATAAAATTTCAAATGATTTGGTGTGCTGAACTTTCCAAATTTACCCATTCCCTAACATCTCCTCTCAGCGCTCCGTGCATCTTCCGTGCCGTAATCTCCATTGTTGGACTCTGTAATCTATGGAACAACGAATTCGGTTTGGAGTTAGAACCATGGGGATTCCAACCCGTTACGAACCTTCAGATACATAGGCGCTTAGGAGAAATGCTGCGGTCTTTTCCATCTTTCAAGCCACCAGTTGGACAGAATTTTTCGAACGTCTGGACGGATTTAATCGTGAGGCAACCTTACAATTTGTGTTGAACCTCACAGAAACTTACTCAGAGGTTTGGGGGTTGCGTATCAAAGTTTCTAAGGCCATTATATCTGAGGCCACTGCGGCTTGGTTTGGACATAGAGTACCCACTACTATAGCATTGCAAGCCTTTTTAATAGAGGGGGAGCAGGTTCAAACGTCAAGAAGGGGGATAGCACTGAAATCATTGCCACAGCCATGGTACCAGGTTGCTGTATTCCTCAAGAAATACATTACTTGTGAAGGTAGGTACCAAACTATTTATAATTTTGAACTGCCTTTACTATCTCATCTCCGCCATAGGATTCTGTTGAACATTCCATATTATCTGCTTCATGATTTGCATCATATGGCGAGGTTTGTTCAAGCTACTAAACATCCACTCGCCTCACTAACCCACCATGGCCTCATCAAACTAATTATCTTAAGGACCCTCGCTCAACATAATATCACCTGGGAGCAATTTACAGCTCGAGCTCAAGAACCCGCTCCTTTGCCCGATGTCCCAATAGAACAGGAACAGGCCCATCCGCAGCTGGGGCAACATGAACCACAACAGGAGGACCGGAGTCCCTCCAATGTAGTTGGGGGGGGGAGATGAAACTGGATCAGAAGAAGAGAAACCAGGGGCACAAACAGAGTAGTCGAGGGAGGATGTAGATAAAAGTCCTGTAGAAGACCCAAATAACAGGGCAGCTCCGATAGCATAAGGTGAAATTGGAGCAGCACTAAATGCTGTGACAATTGAACCTGAAGGTGAAAGAGCTATGGAAATGGAAGGAAATATTGAGTTGGTAACCATTGAATCCTCACCTGAGTGGGGAGGAACTTTGATTGAGGAAGAACAGCCCGAGGAACAAGAAAATGCTAGAACAGGGGACATTCCTTCTACCTCAACTGTGAACCCTAGCATTCCAGCACCACAAAAGAAAAGAAAGAGATCAATTGATGAAATTAAGATAACCCCACAAATAAGAAGGAAAAGAACCAGGTCAGCTGTAGTAGCAGAAGCAGCAAGAAAAAATGGGCAACCTTAGAGGCACAGATTGAGTTCCCTATTCTTGAACCCAGGCCGACTAATGCCCCACAAGGGCCAGTTGAGGAAGAACCCAAAATTGAAGGAATTCTGTTTGAGAATACACTATTAAAAGAGGAAGTCCAAACACTTAGAAGGGAATTGGAAACCTGGAAAGAAACCTGCAGGAAACAGGGTGAAAGGAAAATGCACACATTGGTGGAGGCTGCGGACCAACTAGAGGGATAAAACTCTACTGAGCCTAGCAAGGAAGAAGAGCGAGTGGTCTATCCCACCTGTGGGGAAATATTTAAGGAAGCAGGTCACAAGATTGTAATTTGTGCCTGTGCAACACAACAGTCTATAGAAAAAGAAGATGCTGTCACACAAGAACCAACATCTTTGAATATTCTTGCTGAAGTTGCCACCAACTCTAGGACAGAGGAACCAAGGGATGAAATCATGCCTAATGGTGGGGACAAATATTGCACCTTGAGTCTAGAATGTTCCCATGATACATAAATTATAGAAGAAGAACTGCAACAACAAGGGCATGAAGAAGCAAGCCAGGATGTTGTCACACAAGAACCAACATCCTTGGAGGTTGCAGCTAGGACTCTTGAAATGCAACTAGAAGATAATCCTGAAGTGAATATCATCCTCGATATACATTGGAGTGAAGATGAACAAATCCAGACACAATCCTCAGGCGATACTGAAATCCTTGAGGAGCAGCTGTACATTGAAGAAGACATCCAATCTCAGTAGCAGAAGGACAAAGAAGACACTGTTACATAAGAACTAGTGTCTCTAGGTGTGATGGATGTGGCTGTTAAAGAAAGTCCAGAAGAAGTTACTGTCACACAAGAACCAACAACTCTCAAATTAACTTCAGATGTGCAGGGTGCCCAAAAAGAAGACACTGCTACACAAGAACCAGTGTCTCTAGGACTAATGGATGTGGCTGTTGAAGAAAATACAGAGGAAGCTGCTGTCACACAAGAACCAACAAATCCCAAAATAGCTTCAGATGTGCAGGGTGCCCAAAAAGAAGACACTGCTACATAAGAACTAGTGTCTCTAGGACTGATGGATGTGGCTGTTGAAGAAAATCCAGAGGAAGTTGCTGTCACACAAGAACCAACAACTCCCAAAATAGCTTCAGATGTCCAGGGTGCCCAAAAAGAAGACATTGCTACATAAGAACTAGTGTATCCAGGATTGATGGATGTGGCTGTTGCAGAAAACCCAGAGGAAGTTGCTGTCACACAGGAACCAACAACTCTTGAAATAGTTCCAAATGTGCAGGGTGCCCAAAGGGGCACATCAAGCGACAAGGTGAGGACTAAACCCCTTAGAAATTTTATAGACCTAGACTCGGACAAAGAGGAACATCATAACGAGGAAATTTTGAACCTTACAACAGAAGTCTCAATCCTGAGAATGGAGGTGATCAAATGGAAGAGCCAGGTGGAGGAATACCAGAGAGGGATGATTTTTCTTAGTGAGCATAGAAAAATTATCAGGGGTTTGGAAGAGAATTGGGCAGGAGAACGTATGACCCAGAGAATTCGGGAAGAAGAACTACAGAGCAATTTGAGAGAGCTGAAAAAGTTCCAATTCATGCAAAAGGAGAAAGAGCAGATGTATGCTCTCTCTCAAGAACTCCTGGGCACCAGGATGCCTTCTTCCTCTTACCCCGTTTTTCTGTTTGAACAGTTTGTTTGGTTTAAATTGAAGGCTGTGAAGGAAGGAAGGTCAATTGAAATAATGACCTCAGCAAAGTTTTTGGAAACTTTTTTTGGAAGTAATTTTGAGGATCAAAATTTGCTGTGTGAATTATGCTTGCATGAGATGGCTTGCCCTCTAGACTGCCATTCAAATCCAGTTCCTTTTTCAGGGGATGTTCAGCTAAGGGCCTTTACCTCTTTTGTGAGCAATCATGCTCAGTGGGAAAGGTCTTTTCAAACCTTTTTTCACAATGAAGCTCACTCTAACCTGTGGGTTTGTAGTGAGCCTCAGAATCCTAGCATTCTTCTTGATCGGTATAAGAGTATGCTTTCATACCCTATTCAGGATCAGTACATGATGCAACTTCAAGAGGAAGTGAGCTCTACTTGCACCAACTACATTTCCATACACCAGCAAGCAACATTAGAAGGGAGTAAGCATAGATGGCAGGTTGCCTCTCCTTTACTCAGAAGCCGGGACCCTTATTGTTTCAGGAATTTTGAACAGGCACTTTCCAGGGTCAAGGGCTATGTTGGATGTATCAGGGAATGTGGGGTTAATTGGTTGGGTTTGAAGTTTAAATTCCCCCTCATCTAGTGGCCAACAAAACCGTATAGAGTAGACTTCTCACTAACTAAGGTAGAGGAGCAGCAATGCTGGAGGTATTGGACTGTTCACAGAGGATTCTTAGAGAAAGAAGGGGTGCCTGAGTTCCCCTACAATTTTTCCTATCTTCACGAACAGAGCTCAGTACAAGATTCAGATTTTGAATGATGCAGGTTGTTGCATGATGACATGCAACAGGATAGTTGGGGGGAGATGTTGAGCCCAGAAATGGCCTCTTTTAACCACCCTTAATTACCTCTTCTTCATCCATCCTACCCCATTCAGCATACCAATCAGACATGTTATCCCTACTCTGCTCTTCAAACTACCAAGGTATGACTGGTCATTGATTTATTTTATTAATACTTATGATTGTGATAATTAAAGTTGTGTATCTCTCAATTGTGCTAACATATCACGGTGTATAAAGGTAGTTTGAGATAAGTGGACTGCAGGAAGATTGGGCTGAACAAGTCTCGAAGAGGATGGATATTCACTGCTCAAGTTGATCTTCAGCCATCCTATCATTACCCAAGGCAGGTGGTTCTAATGCAATATCTCAGACAGAGCTGTGACAAAGCAACTATAACAGAATGCACCATATTTGGATATCCCTAGTATGTTGCTGCTCGGGTGTAGTTGTGATCACAAGATATCGCTACTCCCGAGGTGATTGACAGTTTTCCTGTGCTTTATATTTTCTTATCATGCCATGTTTGTAACAACTACCATCATTTAGGGTGCCTGAAGATCATAGATATTCATGGCTGCCCCATAATAGGATCATATGTTACGATCCACATGTATAAATATGGAGAATTGTCTCAACCCAGGGGATGCGGAACATATAATTCATTTACTGTACTGAGCTGTGAGGAGGAAGTGTGTAACAATTTTGTCCTTTAATACAAGGAGTTACTTCTGATTTAAGAGTTCTTCACCTATTCAGCCAACATCTCTGTGTGAAGGCTGGGTCTGCCTTCCACAGATATTGCTGAGTTAAATTAGGACTTTTTAATTCATTTGTCATGTGATGTTATGTTGATTTTATTCCTTTCATAAACAACTATGGTAAGCATTGATTTATAGTGTGTTGTGATCATATTCCTTGAAGATCTATAATGGTATAGTGTGACAGTCGACTGAGTAGATAATTACCTTTTATGCCATTCGTGTGGTAGCTGTAACAGCTCTGTTCATCCTGAGATCTTTAGTTGTTGTCCCATGAATCTCTGCAATTTGTTTTTATTGTTATGATTACTGAATCTCATTCTTGCAGTTCAGTTTCTTAGAACAGCCGACTCAATCTTTGCATTTGAATTCCTAGATCAATATTCAATTTACGCTTGTGGTTTTCTAGAGTAATTAGATTGGATAGGTGAATTAATTATTCAGGGATGCGAATAGTACTTCCTTTCATCTGCAATTGTAATTTGGATGTTATGTTCATCTTTCCATTCCTAGATTAAAGCATAGCAGAAGGTAATTGTGATTGTAGCATTTAGGAGGTAATGGGATTACACAGATTCTTGGGATGAGTATAGTTGAGCAGAGGATAGTATTGTTCAATTGCAGTGACTTTGTGTTTAAGCATATATTGTGCATTTTATCCTTGAAATACAAGACTTTCCTGGGTTGACAATAAATATTGTACACTCTGCATGTTGGTAGCAATCTACTTGCATATAGGGTGCTCGACAGGTGCCTCAAAACATCCGACGATCTCCCACATCCCACTAGAGCTCGACCATACCTCGGTGTGGTACATGCAGGGCGACAATTCAAACGCCAAATCCCTCGACTACTATCCATCTGTCGACCATATCTTCTGGGAACTATCTCGATGGGCCAAAACAAAAATACCAATACCAGCAGCAGCAAAATAGATCGACTTCTCGATCGAGGAGCCGCTCACGGACCAGGAAAAAGAGGACGAATACGAGCTCAACCTCTATATCAGCACATTTGTGTCAGAGGAGACATCGGTCGAACACACCGGTCGACTGTAGATAACCATAAAACCTTTGACTACAAAAGGAGCAGAAACCCAAACCATAAAGCTGAAGCCTCAACCAAAACCATAGCCATAGTAGCAGATAACTCCTCTGGCTACAAAAAGTGTCGTCCCGACTCAGGAACTGAGGGGTGAGATAGAACCAGACAACCCTAAGTATGTTGTTACAAAAGGCATTATTCAAAAACTATCAAAAGAAATAGCAGCATCCAAGAAGAAAATAAAAATACAAGAACAACAACAAGGTAAAGGTAAGTGCAAGCTTATCATTGCCGAATCATCAGAGGATGAGGAGGAACTAGCAGCCACGGCCCTCAACATCACAGAGGATTCCGTAGCAAATAAAGTGTCGATCGAAACCCAGTTCCAGTGATTTGTCGATGCCAGAGCATAAGCAGATCGACCGAAGAAAGCAAAGACTATGACGACACCTGAAAACGTCGTCGATCTTGTGTCGATTCCTCCACCCCCATCATCGACGCAAATAACTGAGGAACAAGCATCGGCACCACAGTTAGTTAGCCCCCTCGACTTATGCAAAAGTGCGATGCCAGAGGCTGTCAAAGCAAAATTTGACAGAGATAGGGACTTGCAAGCTTTCTTTAAGAAATTGCCTGCATTGTTTATGTCGGATCAAAATATTTCTACCAAAGCACCTATCTTCACATCTGGAGGACACCAACCAGGACAGGGTACACAAACCCCAATCGTTGCAACCATCTCATCGATTTTCGAAAGAAATCCCGACAAAGAATCCAAAGTGATTGCATGTCAGTCCTCAATTATTGTACCAACCGACCCCATACCCCAAGCCGACTTACCAACCACTGCACCTACTGAGGGAGAACCCAACCTAAACTCACACCCTCTACCCGACAACCCACCACTCAATCATACTTCCCCCAAACCAATCAACCCCGACCATTCGCCAACTCCATCACCACCACCACCATCTCCACCACCACCACCACCCCCTGACTCAGAAAAAGGCCCCCCACAACCGACTACATCCAAACAACCAAAGGAGGTAGTCATCCCACCTCCCCAACCAGACAAACCATCAACCTCCAACCCACAAACCAAAGATCCCGCCTTGACTGCTGCAAGTACACAGGAAGCAGATAAAGAAAAGCATAAGAAGAGGAAGGAGAAACAGAAGAAGGAGCATCATGGAAAGACTTCAAAGATCCAAATTAGAATGAAGGATGCAAGCTCCATGAACGAAACAGAGCTAGGAAAACTCCTCAAAACCCTAGTGAGTGAAGCAAAGATGAGGAGTGCGCAAAGAAATAAAGAACTCCAGGACAAAAACGCAGAATAGGTTGAGTTTCTCGACAAATGCAGGAATTTGGCCTAGTTCGTCATGCCGGGCCCCATAGAGATCGGCACAGACAAACCGCTCGAAAGAGTGTATCAACTATTTGAGAGCATGGTGTCTACCCTCCAAGCCCACATTTAGGAAACAAAGGAGGAACAAAAAGAGGAAACTGCCTGACTCCTAATGGCACAGCACACTACATTTTCTAAAGCATACAAAGTACTGCAGGATCATATGGAGGAGTCTGTTGTAACCAAAGAAGTACTAAGAGACTGGCCTAATCACTATGGACAAGTTTATCAGTAGACTTGATAGACTCAACAAGGGATACAGGCATTACAGAGCAGAAAAACCACTGAAGAAGCACTCAGAACGATAATAGAAGAACAGATAGTGCTTGAAACTGCCAAACTGCAGAAACTGGAAAGGGAAGCACATCAGTGGGTGCAACAAGCCCTCCCTAACTTAGAGAAAGTTGACATCATCTGCTCCCAAATTAAATGACTTATCAATATTGCAGAGGAGAAGGACCAGTTTATGGGTCCCGAAATGGAGAGGGTAGCTAAAGTCTCCATTTCAGAAAATATGTCGATCTTATCAAGCTTGACCACACTCACCATCGACATCCAGAAAATTTTGCAGAGTTGGACAGATTTCCAACATCACCTCGCAGTAACAACCCTAACCATTGTAGAAGTCTGTGTACAGAAAAGACCGACTATCAGAATTCACAGCCCACCACTATAACTATTGAGACCACTAGGAATTTTTGTACCTCCCTGTTTCTTTGGGACGAAGAAACATTTTGTTTATGGGGGAGATGTAGAAGGAGCAAGCCGATAAAGTCAACTTGAAGGATAGCCAACTTAGTTGATCAACCGACTAAGTCGATGGGCCGACTTAGTTGATCAGCGGACTAAGTCGGTCGGCTGACTAAAGTTAGAGATTAAGTCGACCACCTAAAGGTCGTGTCGGTTCACTGAACCGACAGGTAGTTATTTTGTAACCATTCTATAATAATATATATAAGGCTGTTGAGCCAGATAAGAACTCAGTTCAGTTCTCTGTGTTGTATGGACTCGGTTGTATAATATAATCTATTTATTCACATATTTGTTCTTATCTCTTGTCTTTGTTTTATGTATATATGTTTTAGTATGTATTATTGGTAACCTTATGTGATCTGTGATATTACAACAGAGATCGAATTAAACGCTACAGAATCTAAACAAATCTATAAAAAAAAACATATAATGACCATAACGGTTAAACAAAAGCTATAAAAATTTAAAAATCCAAAAAACAAAATAGTACCGATACACGCACAAAACTATGACAGGGAACGACCATTTTCACAATCGACATCATGCCCATCAACACGATACCATCGATCACTTTCATAATCGACATCGACGATGACCTCGATAGTCCCATCGCACATTCATGACTTCGAGCACCAAAACCAAATTACCAGTAATGCACACTCAAGTGTTCTTACTGGACCATCATGTCCACCATTAACACACTCCTCGACAAAAACATCCAACGCTTCAACTATAAATACTGAACCACCAAAGGATCATTCACCACAATTCAAACAGAGAGAGAAACAGAGCAACCGGACGATTAAAAGCCAAGAACACTGAAGTAAAATCGACCAGCATACTGACAAAATGGCACCAAAATAGACCAGAGCCTCAGCCAAGACCAAGAAACTACAGACCGCGGAGACACCATTAGTGAGGAGACTAAAGAACATCAAGAATGATAAGATGTAAGAGGGCTCATGGACAAAACTATGGACCGAGATAAAAGAGTGGGCTTACATTGAAAAGAAGCCTACCCCCACTGCAGAGAAGACACAACACAGTACCATTGTAAATTATGTCAATGCGCCACTCATGGCCAGTTTTGCAGGAACCAAAGAAACAGTAGTAAAATTTATCATAAGCCGGTACCACAACGGCCGATTTTACTTCGACCGACCGGTTGACATCTCTAGGGAATTCATTTACAAATTGACAGGGCTATCAAACAAAGGAGACCCAGTGCCCGTCGGTATCAAAGAAGGATTAGTCGAAGAATTAACAGGGTCGACATCGAAAAAAAACTCGAAAGGGTTAATGATTAGTCAAATAACACATCGAACACCACAGATTGTGGCCAAAATCATAGCTATTACACTCACAATGGTAGGTCATGGAAGTGACATCAAACTAGACATGTTAGAGGCAGTAGACACCATTGCAACCAATGGAAAGGTATACAAATGAGCTGAGTATGTCGTCGACATGATCAAAAACATCTGTGAGAATTGCCAAGAGACGGGAGGAATGATCAGGTTCCCATCCCTTATCGTATGGATAGTAATGTTCTCTATTTGCCCTGAAGGAGACAAAAACTTTCAAGAACCGACAAGATTTCATATGCGGAGATTCAAACCATTCTCCCAGAATGGAACAATGAAGGAACTTTCCAAGGGAAAGGTGCTGTTGGAAAACTGGCTACAACAGCTCAATGTCCGCACGACCAGATGGAGGGTGCCTCAGAACATCCGACAAATTCTGCCCAAAAAGGCCCACATCCGGCTAGAGCTTGACCATACCGCGGTGTGGTACATGTAGGGCACCAAACCAAATGAAAAGAGCCTCGACTACTATCTGACAGTCGAAGAAATATTTCGAGAGCTATCTCCACAGGCTGGAACAAAAGTGCCCATACCAACAAGAGCAAAGGAAACATACTTCTCGATAGAGGAGCCATTGACAGACCAAGAGAAGGAGGAGGATTACGATCTTAACTTATAAATCAGTACCTTTGTGTCAGAAGAGACACCATTCGAAGGCACGGGCCGACTACAAATCATAATCAAGCCTCCGACCGTACAAAGGGAAGAGACACACACAGAACATCAGGTAACCAATTTGACCGAGGAAAGTCTCATTCTGACCCAAGACCCAAGGGGAGAAATAGAAACTGAAAATCCAGAGTATGCTCTCACCAAAGACAATATAACCAGATTGTCGAAGGAGATAGCAGCCTCAAGAAAAAGAAAGAAAACACAGGAACAAGAGCAAGGGAAAGGTAAGCGCAAGCTTCTCCTTGCAGAATATTCAAAGGATGAGGATGAACTGGCAACTACGGCCCTCGACATAATAGAGGACATCGAAGCAAACAAAGTGCCGATGGAGACCCAATTTTAATAATTTGTCGAGGTAGGGGCACAACAAGGTCGACCAAAGAAGGCGAAGAGCACAAACACTTCGACGGCTGAAAATGTTGTGGATCTTGTGTCTACACCCCCACCTCCGTCTCTGACAAAAATAACAAAGGAGCTAATACCTCAATAGCTTTCAGTAATCCCACTGGACTTATGCAAGAATTCTATGTTGGAGGCCTCCAGGCATAAATTGACCGTGATAGAGACCTCCAGGCATAATACGACCGTGATAGAGACCTCCAGGCATAAATTGAAAAACTACCTGAAATATTCACCACGGTACAAAAACTCTCCACCAAAGCCCCTTTGTTTGAAGCTGGTGGATCCAAACAACCTGGCCAAGTACTCCAGAGGCTAAAGACTTTTGCAACTGTGACTTCTACCTTTGAGAGAAACCCCAACATAGAAGCTGAAGTTGTCGCACGTCAGATCACATCTATCACTCCGACCGACCCTGAATCGACTGGAGAGGAGGAAGGAGAAAACATGGAGGACATAAGTCGAGAAATCAACCAAATGTTCTCTGACTTGGATTCACCACCTCAGATCAACAATCCACCACTTGACCACACTTCCACCAACCCGGTCACACTTGACCATTCACCAACCCCCTCACCACCACCTCCTGACTCAGAACCCTTAATTCCACCAGCTGCACTAGATCCATCTCCACCACAACCATTAGCGACAACAACATCCACTTCTGGACCCTCTACATCCAACCAACCAGAGGCACAACCAAGTGTAGCAGTCATCCCACCACCCCAACCAGAAATACCATCCATCACTGCTGCCCCAGAAATAGAAAATCCAGACTTGACTCTTGCAGGTACACAGGCGTTAAAACAAGCAGGAAACACAGAAGCACAAGAAGAAGAAGGAGAAAAAGAAGAAGGACCATCATGAATAGACAACAATGGTCCACATCAGTCAACTTGGGTCAACCACTACGGTCGATGCAACCAAGTTGAAAGATGCAAGGCTAAGACAACTCCTAGAAACACTAGCAATTTAAGCAAAGACAAGGAGCCAGCAGAGATGTAAGGAGTTTGAAAACAATGAAAAAGAACAAGTCGAGTTTCTCAACAAATGCAGAATCCTTTTACAAACAGTGATACCAAGACCAGCAGAGGTTGACACCGACAAACCATTAGAAAAATATTATCAATTGTTTGAGAGCGTGGTGTCGACGCTGCAGGCACAAATTCAAGACACAAAAGAGGAGCAGAAAGAAGAAACCATTCGACTATTGATGGAGCAGCACATAGCCTTTGCAGAAGCATACAAGGCGTTGCAAGATCACATGGAGGAGTCTGTCATTACAAAAGAAGTACTGAGAGACTGGCCTACTTACTACAGGCAAGTCTATCAGCGAACCAGGAAGACCCGATAAGAGATCCAAGCACTAGAGAAGAGGAAAAACATTGACGAAGCACTCAAACGCGCAATTGAAGAACAAATAGTTCTTGAAATAGCTAAACTGCAGAAGCTCGAGCGAGAAGCACATCATTGGGTGTAACAAGCCATTCCAAACTTGGAAAAAGTAGACATCATCTGCCCGTAGATGAAAATACTATTGGAGACAACGGAGGAAAAGGACCAGCTTATGGGTCCTAACATGGAAAAAATAGCAAAAGTTTCCATACCAGAGAAAATGTCGATCTTATTTGGTCTGACTACACTAACCATCGACATACAGAAAATTTTGCAGAGTTGGATGGATTTCCAACATCAACTGGCGGTGACAGCTGAAGCAATTGTCGAAGTCTGTGTACAGAAAATACCAACCATCAGACTTCATAGCCCATGAAGACCAAGCAAAAAGAATGACTACTTAGACGGATAAAGAAATTTTGGGTACCTCCCTGTTTTTTCAGGACAAAGAAACATTTTGATCATGGGGGAGATGTTGAAGGAGAAAGTCGGTAAGCCGAATTGAATGATAACCGACTGGTTAGAGATTAGGTCGGCCACCTAAAGTCGTGTCAGTTGAGTGAACCGATAGGTAGTTATTTGTAACTGTTTGTAATTCATATATATATTAGGCTGTTGAGCTAGATGAGAACTCGGTTCAGTTCTCGTTATTGTATGGACCCTCTCTTGTTAATATAATCTGTTATTCTATCTACTTGTTCTTATCTCTTATCTCTATGATGTATGTATGTTTTAGTATGTATTATTGGTAACCTTATGTGGTATGTGAGATTACAACAATGATCATAGTCTGTAGAAATATGTGTCTGATCATCTTCCAAATGGTCTATTTCATTAACCCCATTGAAATTGGTGCCAAGTGTCACTCGATCCCATGTATCAATGGTATATGTATCCTCACAATCATCCCATTCACCAATGCTACAGGAACTGCAAAAGCAAGCCTTCAATCTTGTCCAAATTTGTAGGGCCGAGTTTTATGAGCTTCTAATTGAATGAAACTGTCGAGTTCCATGCACTGTGTTCACCCGATGTGTTTGTGATCGGTCCACATTTGTCACCTCCCAGAATATTCTTCACACTAAGTGTTTCCTTGTTTCTTGTTCTCCCATGACAGATGCACACCATTCGACTATAGATGCAGCGTCTCGAAGGAAAGCACCTATAAACTTCATCTCTTCCCTTCGAAGGGTAGTTTTAATGCATGCACAAGCACCAGCACCATTATGCTCTCCTTTTCCATGACCAGTTTCAAAGTAGTTCCATACATGTGGCACCTTGTATTTTATGTGCAACAAAAACAGCCATTCAAATACATGTGCATTCTTGAACTGTCCAGCACAACCATCTGACCAAATGAAATGACGATAAAATGGTATATCCATAGCTATCACATGATCAAAGAATAATTTAAAGCAATGTTGCACATAATGGATGTCATGGGTCTAGTTGTCACTTATGTAGAAGTGACTTTCTTTTAGTATCACACGTTTCTCTTCATTGCTATCTTGCCCATGTCAATACGTGATCTGCACCATTATGCTCACCTGCTCTGAGTGATAGTATTGACTTTGAATTTAATTTTGTGGTTGTAGGGTGTAATTTTCTGCAAACTCAACCACTGATAGTATTGTTCTGAGAGGGAAGGTGTCCCGACATATTCTGAATTGCTCATATTGCCACCATGCCATATCGACATGTTGAATGTACTATTGGATCTTTCCACGAAACTTTGGAATAAAATCACATACTCGCACCAAGTACATGAATATTAATATGTCAATAAACCACATAAAAAAATGTGTACATTAATATTAATATGTCAATATTCAACAATTTACCTATGAAGTCACCAATTTAATCTTCTTGCTTTCTTTTCCATCATGTAGCTGATATGTATCATACTGATAGTTCTGCTTCTCGACAATTGCATTCCCGAATGCTTGATCTTCACTTTCATGGATGCAATCAGACCATAATGATAGCCCACCACAATTGTTGCAAGAACTGTATACACATTGTTTTAAGTAATGTGTCTTCCTGTCATAACCCCAAAATTTCATAAAAATTTAAAATTTTTAAGATAACATAAAATGTCTGATAACGCAGTTTACTAACTGCTAGCGGTTAGCAGAAAAAGAAACAGTTTAATAGTTAATATTAATTAGTTTCATAACACAATTACTAATACAATTTTCAGTTCCATAAAGTATATAAGAATGACCTGCATCCAGATTTCTTTTAGCCTTATTGATAATGTTACTTTTTGGCAAGTAGGTGAAATCTATCTTTGAAAACTTGGGATTACTTAGTGTTATCCTAACGCAGATGGACTATTGGTTCTTACAGGTTCAATAGGTAACGATCGATCAAGTAGGAGTTTAATTCAAAAGGTAGCAAGAAGTATTTCTTTTTGCATGTTAATATGCTAGTAAATAAACTGTTTATTCTCAAGCAAGCTCTGATGAGGTAAAGTGATTTGTCTCCTAAATTTTTTTGTTTCTAAGATAGTATTCAAAGTTTAGCTATAAAGATAGTTATCTTTATTATACTTAGTGAAACAAAAGATACATACTGTGAGCTTAGAGCTCATGTTCTTCGTCATACATTTACTTCTATTTTAACATGCTTATATCACTAATGTTATGTTTAAATGTACTATCTCTTAATCATGAAATTATTCCTATCAATCTCGATAGTAAATATTTCCATTAGAGTACATGTTTCTATTTTGTCATTTTCTTGCTAGCCATGGGAGTTATTAACCTGTTGTTTGTATGTAAGTAAGCTAAAATTCAAGTTATAGACTTCAGTACTTAAACTATTGCCTTGATGCTTGTGTTATTGTAACTATATACATTATCCCTTATTTTATAATGTTCCAATATAATTGTTACATGCATCTTGTAGAAATATTCTACCTGGAAACTCCATGACATTAACAGTTTGATTCTTGTAACTAGATACATCATCCTAAGATGGAATATTA
>LPNX011146496.1:263966-269412 GCA_001517045.1 Pseudotsuga menziesii | reverse complement strand
ATTATTAGTGTTATTCCTATAAATTATAAACCTTGTACATGGTTTACATCATAGTAAAATTACTATCATAATGTTGCCTCACTTATAATAAGAAGTAGTTTATAATAACTGCTATGTTAGAGTTTACTACCTAAAACTTATAATATGAGGTCTATATCAAGTGAAACAATATGACAAATATTCTTATACTATGCTAGAGCCAAGTAAACATAAGCAATCAAAAGTGTCTTTGTGAATAATGAAAGGATTCATTATTATTGTCATTGGCAAATTGAGCATACACAATATTATTTGTAAAAGCTTATACCCAGGTCGAGCTTCATGATTGTTTATTTAACATGGTTCAAACTCCTTTACTCTATAGTCAAATGACATATAATAGTTATTAACAACTATAACTAATCTTAAACCATCGATAGCAAATGATATGGTTTGTACTTTAAATAATATGTAATTATTTAAAGTCATTTTGCAAGTAATTATACAAATCAATATTTGGAATGTTTTACTCTATGGTTGACTTTGGGATTGTACCAATGGCAAGGTCAACATTATAAAATCATTATTTAACAATTAACAGCAACCTCGATACCATCGTTTATGATTTCATTAAAAAAAAAAAAAAACTCCATAGTCATGTGCATAATTTGTTTATTGATCATTGTAATAATAAGTTGATTATTGGAATGCAGAAAAACTATAGACAATACCCTCGTATGGTTGAAATATTTGGAGGGCACGTGGTCTGCTCTTGTCCATGCATTGGTGACTTAAAAGGCTGGGAAACCCTATTCGCTTGTCCTTCTTACTCCAAGGGTTTCGTTGGCTTGCGGGCTGCTCTGTGTATTTTTCTTGATAGCCATGAGAGGTTGTTCCTCTGCTTGCTTGCTCCATGGCTTGATTTTGTTTTTGCTGTAGACTTGTTGCACAATCTTAGAATTCAGAACTTCGTGGTTGTGAGTCTCACTGCATGAGTGGTTATTGGTTTTTCTGTTTGGCTCTCGGCCTATCCATGGTTTCAATCCTGTCTTCTCGTGGCTCGTCATGACTTGGTGAAGTTTTTAAGCTTGTTGACACCGTCTTTCCTCCAGGGTTGGCGTAGTGGTTTGAATACTCCTCTGGATAATTTGCTTAAGCTGGTGATAGCTTCTTCGTTGCTCGATTCCTCTTCTTGCTTACAGGTAAAGATAATTTAGTTTTTAATATGGAAACCCTTTGTCAAATTATTAATACAGTTAGGGTTTTAAACTTATAAGTTGAGCATTAAACTAACGCTCGGTCTTGTGCTATTTACAAGAACCCATGATAGCTCTAAGCTTCGATGAAAAGAAAACAATGGTCGGCTTCAGTGGACTCGTGGCCCAACCAGTAAGCCCTGATTTCAAACATGGGTTTTTACCCTACTTGCAATGAGGGTTGTTGAGGGAGACACACAGTGCTTGGAAGCATGTTTCGGTTTCTCGTTAGTTAAGGGATTTTAATATGATGTTGTTTTCCAGTTTTTACTTGTAAACCCTTGCTGTCATGCTAGGTAAATGCCGGCCTTGAGTCGTGATATGTATTTCTGCTAAGTTTAAAGCCTTACGGCCCGACAATGTAATACAGTTGGTTTTAAGAAAGATTTTTGTTAAACTTCGAGCTCTGTCTCATTTTTGCCATGGTTATGTAAACTTGTAAATTAAGTGTTTATTATACTGTTTATAAAGGATGTTTTATTTTCAGTTAAAGACTGTAAATATTTCACGGCACGATTTATAGTCTTCTTGTTAAGTTTGTTTACACAGTAAAAAAAATAAATGGTTAAAACTTTAAATAGATTGATTTATAAAAGGATAAAATAGTTGCTAGGGTTTTGACCCTCAGATTCTTCTTTCACAGGTTATAATCCTGTTTGTTTAAAATAATTAGCTCCTATTTATGCCATTCTTAGTTTTATTTCGTTTAATGTTTACATTTACATTTATTCTTGTTTATTGTTCTGTAATTTAGAATTATTCCAAGCTCTGTAAGAAATAGGAGGTTAACTATGTAACTCTGTTTATTTTTCATAAATAAAGGGATTATAAACATAACCCTAATCTGGTTTGTATTAAATAATAGTTTAGAATTTAGTAAATAGTTTATAAGATATATTGTGTGGTTAATAACTTGTGTAAATACTAAATTGTTACCTTCTATAAACTTTTATTGGTATCGGTATACTATTACTGTAACTCTAGTATAGTTTACTATTACTTTTCCTGCATTTTTATTCAGTTATATTAAGTAAAACAATAAGCACAAATAAACCATAATATTGTTTTTCATTATATTTTAAATATTGAAACACATATTACTCTGCTATCTACAGATACAAAATCCTATCTACTATTTTCATTCTCTTAAGAATTCTTTCATCTACTTAAAGCATTCTAACTGTGCTAGAGTACGACCTGGTTTCCAGGTCGGGAAAAACACAATTTAGAAATTTATTTTCATTCTATTTCACTATTCTCTAAGCCAGTTTCATTTCTATAAAAATATAATAAGAATACTAAATCTAACATTTCACAAACTCTGAACTTTTAACAATCATATAACAGTCAAACTGAGATTTATTTAACTTAAACAGTAAATAAAATAACAAAGAAATTGTTGAGGACAAGACGACAATAGCTTTAGGAGGTTGTTCCTCCCTACCAAACTCCTGGAAAGTGCTCAAACAATGCTTCCTCAGGACCCCCAAGCCTGTTCCTGGTCTTCTTGGCTGAGAAATGGTGGAGAAGGCAAACAATAGAACCCTCTGTCAACTGACTAGTTCAATACCATAGTAAAACACTCTGCTCTCAGGAGTATGATCTTCAGCTTAAAAGCTACAACTAGATCAATCAGCAGTTATCCCCTCAAACACTTTCCAAATTCCCCCTCCATTGAATTTCTCTGAAGTACATTCATTCACCTTGAATGATCACTTCTCTGGAATGAGCAGCCTCAGCTCTCTTCAAAGGGAATTTTTATAAAGATTTCCTAGGTCTTTTGGGTCAATTTTCATTAATTGAGCCACCTGCTCTGATTCCACTTTCTTGGGGAATCATGACCACAAATGTAAGGAGGTTTCCACCTGCAACAGTTGGAAGTGGTTTGAGGATGCTGCCACATGTCAGTTTGATCTCCACCCAGTCTCCTCCACCAATTTGACCAATAACACTCTTTTAACAGCTCTCCTAAGCTGATGTCTCATCCTTTATTTATTTATAAATAAAATATTCAGAATTTACATTAAATATCCTTGACCCCACTGGGTCATCAATTACAACTTAGCATAAAATTTAACATATTGTTCCTCAAATAATATAAAATTGTTTTTTCAAAATTGGGGCATGTGACACTGCCCATCTTGCCTCGGACACATTATGCTATGGATGAAATATCTGGATGACATTGGTGGCACTGTACTTGAGCATTCCTGCACATGGTTAGGATGCAAAAAACGACGTATATGTGCAAATGTATGGTAATATAGGTCAAAATCTATGTGGTATCTACAACAACAAGTGTTCCGGATGGTATTGATTCTAACATACCAAGGCTTGCATTTTTCAAAAGATCTTTTCCCGAGCCTTAGCTCTACGTGGGAAACTTTAAACATCTCGAATAGTTGAGTTTGTGTCATGTCAAGATAATGTTTAACATGAGGTTCATTGTTTCTAGAACCCCTACAATGTTTTAACACACCCTTTGTTTTAGGAGAAGGCCTAGTGTTATCATGTCAAAACGTTTGCACTAGGCCCTTCACTGCTTCGACTAACTTCATGTCTTTGCAGGGAAACCTACTGCTAAATGCCCATAATGTTTCCATTTGTCCCTCTACATCAAGGTTGTCTCTTCTTATTGAATATTTTTTAAGTGTCTTTGGATGTAAAGGCACAATTTTTTATGTGCATTTAAATAAATGACGTTGTCTTGTGGATCTACATACAATTGATTCAGCCAATACCCGATGAGCCACATTACAGTCTTGTGAACGAGTTTTTTTACCAATCGATGTGAATGCAGCATCAAGAGATTTAACAATGTGATCACTTGATTCGATATTCTTCATTGTTGTCATTGATTAGAGGAAATTTCAACTCAAAATGGGCCTCCTAAAAAGAATTAATAAAATAATAGTTAAAATAATAAAATAATATTTATTAATTTTGGAGGAAGAAAAGAAAAAAACTACTTTTTTGTTTGTATTTTTGACATATATCCCTGTGTTTTTACTCAAATTTCGATCGAGAGGGCTCATTGGGTGAGGAATTAAATTCTGCATCCAACGAGTACCCACTTGGCATACTTTTGACGGACCCCGCTACCCCAAAAACAAGAAATACCTGAAAAAATGTGATGATGACATTCACCCAACGAGCCCTCCCGATCGAAATTTGAGTAAAAACACGGGGAGATATGTCGAAAATACAAAAAAAAAAAGTAGTTTTTTTTATGATAGCTATCCCCAAATTTATATTAAAAAGGTTTTTAAGACCTATACAGTATTTCAAATTTAAAGCAATTTCATTGGCTAACACACGATGACATGGAATTTGAATCAAAGTTAAAAGGCCCATTTTGAGTTGAAATTTCCTCTAATTATATGCCTAAATTTCTTCTAACAGTTGCCATATTTATAGATTTAAGCAAAGCTAAAAACAATTGGCATTTACCGGCTTTGGATTTGTTATCGAAATATTGTTTCATTATTTGAGAACAATGACAAAGGATAGTGCATTTAGCCACCTTACCTTCCATGGAAGTCAATCCGCTCTCGTCCACTTGTATTCGTTTAGGAGTTCTCTTTTGTTTTGATGCAAAATTTGTTGTCGTTTGAAATGCTAGAGTGACGTTTACATCCACTACAAGATGACAACTTTGATTAGGATATTGAACCACCGACCATGGTTGTTGCCGAGTCACATTTGCATCGGGAGTAACATAATTATTGAACTCTTCACAAGATTGTCTGTTTACTAATGGATCAATAATGATCAACTTTCGTATAACCAGCTTCCTTTAATGTTGCATTATATTCCTCAGCCTCTACGTCAGGTATCTGTTGAGGGGGAATGGGAACTATTTGCTCATGTAATGAATGCAGACAATTTCTTGAATCTTCCCTCTTTTTTTCTTTTTTATTTCTTGCTTCTTTCGGTGTAAGCACCTTCCTTGCTGACTTTTGACCTCTATTACGTACATTCCCCATTGAAATCCACCCAAACTTGTACAAAACTATGGAATTATGTAAGTAATGATTAAATTGCACGTTGAACAGTTCTCTGTGCGCGGGTTCAGATGAATTATGTCTTTTGATACAGTAAACCTAGCCCACAACACACAACCCAACATTTTGTATACAACACATATCGCATATGCGATATAACGCACCTCTGATATATAGCATATGCGATATTGATACAATGCTTTTTAA
>LPNX011146496.1:118966-261466 GCA_001517045.1 Pseudotsuga menziesii | reverse complement strand
ATGATCATGACAATGATGATGATGATGAGGATGAGGGTGGTGATGATGATGATGATGATGGTGATGAGGATGAGGATGAGGGTGGTGATGATGATGATGATGATGATGAGGATGAGGATGAGGATGAGGATGATCATGATCATGAGGATGGTGATGATAATGATGACGACGGTGATGGTGACGATGAGGATGATGCTGGTGATGATGATGGTGATAATGATGATGATGACGATGAAAAATCATGATGATGATGGAGGATGATGGTGATGATGATGATGATCAGCATGATGATGATGAGGATGATGATGATAATGATGACAACGATGATGATGATGATGATGAGGACGAGGATGATGACTATGATGATGATGATGAGGATGATGACTATGATGATGATGAGGATGACGATTAAAAGAACACGATAACTATAACAATGTTGATTAAAGTCACCTATCACCTATCAACGAATCATCACTAGTGGTTTGCCGTGAGAGCGTATGTTGATCTATCGGTACTTGTTTTGGATTTTTTACATCCAAAAGAGCTACCAAACAAGCATTCTCATGACTTTATAACATCCTTTGAGCACTGACATAAATCAATCTTCAATCTCTCTATTAATGCTGCAAATTTTCCCTTGAAGCTAAATAGATCGAAGGACGAGAGGAATTATTGTTTTCTTTGATGCACAGGCCATGGCTTCGTTCACCACCCTATTTTCTTAGATGCACATCCCATGGATTCGTTCATTGCCCTATTTTCTTGGATGCACAGTCCATGGCTTCATTCATCGTTAAAAAGAGGAATTATTTGTGTCCATCATAGTGTTGTCTAAATGGTATTATAATGGGATAAGGATTCCATTACTCTTTTTTACTCTCATACCAAATTAGTTAAGAAAAAATGCATATGCATTATAATGCATATGTGTTATAGCTTTATCATATAGCATATGCGATATGAATAAGCTATAACACATATGCATTATAACGCATATGCATTATTTTAAAATTAAAATAATCAGCGGGAATAAGGTTTGGAATTATGTTCAGAAATAGCTTTGGACTACCGAACCTATTGGCTATGACAAATAAACTAGGGCTATTGCTTGTCTTTTAGAACTCTATCAATATGCTCAGTTTAGATGGCATGTTTTTCTATGACATACACAATATTTTTTTATGAAAATCTAGGATATTATAGAGTACGATCTTACGATTCTGAATATGTAATTTTTCCTTCAAAACTATGTTTTATTTATTTATAATTATTTTTCTAAATGACACACGTCAGTTTTAAAAAATAGATACATTGATTGTTTGTTATATAACTTTTGATTTCCATCACCATTTCCCAATAAAACTATATGGTGCACTAGATGAGATCAAGCTCTATGATCTTATATTTAGAAATCAAGGATTTAATTAATTTTTTCCCCTAAAGTGTTGCACCCACACATAAGGTTTTAATTTCAAGATTTTGTGACATCAATAATTAATAATAAAAATAATAATTCATGAAAAATTCTGAATAAATAGTGTTGCACTAGGTCCATATGTCCTTTATATGTCTGCAATATTTTATCCCAAATTGACATCATTTACCTCATATATTGCTGCACCCGCACAAACATATATGTTAAGATGTGTTGAAAATTTGAAAACCCACTTTCACGGAAACTAATTTTACAATCATTTACACACATTTTTTCTGCATAAATGCTATATATTATGAAAGCTAATTCAATTTCCTATCTTTTCTGTTTTTACTTCATCTTCGAATAAGTTAGGGAAGTACCCCTAATTGTCACCTAAAGTCAAAGTTTTCCGTTTATTCCAGTGTTATGTGGCATCTAAAGTGTCTTTAAAGGATTCCATGATTGTGCATCTGCAAGTAGTGAAATAAATTAGATTATTTAATTGATTCTTTACGATGCTTTTGTTTAAATATCTGAACTCCACATACATCCTCCATGTACCATCTTTCTTTTGTACTAATATAATCGGTGAACCACATGGAGAGGAACTTGGTCGAATGTTCCCTCTCTTAAGCAACTCTTGACCTTTCTTCTTGATTTATGCATTCTTGATCATTAATGATCGATACATACCAATGTTAGAAAGAGGAGCATCTTGCTACAAATGTATCTCATGTTGGATTTTCCCTTTAGGAGGAAAACCCTTAGGTTCCTGGAACACTGCATCATATTTAGCAGTAGCCTTAACTATTTCATTTTTAAGTTTAGTATTACAACCTTTAAAAGTTGTTGGATAAGGCACTCAACAAAGGTTGATGGGTGGGGTTTTGACACTTATTCTACACAACCCAAGTTGCGACATGATTCCTCTTTGTGCAAGAATTATATCAACAACCCAATGCAGCTTAAATACATTCACACATTCACAATAATAGTGCAAAAAGAATCAAGATACTCTTTATATTAAAATACACAAACATTCACTCATAACATCATATATACATGCATCTTAAACACATTCATTATTCATACATTCAACATAGCAGTTAACGTGGAAACCCATTTGGGAAAAAAACACAAAGGTTCTCTTCGTCTGGCATGATAAATGTATGCAACTTCTGTCCATGCACTAAGCTAAAGAATTTGTTCTAGATCTTTCTTCCTCTCATGCTCTCTGATATTCTCTTCTGTTTCCTCCCTACTTGACTCTACTAATGATCCACAAACAGCCTGGATCGACTCAACATCTCCTACACTTCTGCGCACTCAATTGCAGATACTCAATTTCACGCACTTAAAAAACTAATAGACAACAATAACAAAGGATTGTCTAACCACATAACTATTAATATTCCATATGCTAAGCTAGATTATCAACATTCAATTCAGTTTCACAACAAAATCATATAGACATGATCACTGAAAGAAACAATATCACAAGATCAACATAGATTTACCTTGGGAAAACCCTAAAGGGAAAAACCCAACAAGAAAAGATTCCTCAATATAAATGATCAAAAGATAAAAGATAAGACTTCAGACTTGTCCTTCTCCTCCTTGCAGATAAGACTCTCTCTCTCTCTCTCATGCACTACACAAGTGTGTGACTGTGTGTTCAAATGAGGCGCGCTTCTCTCCTATTTATATTCTTTCATTCACTTGACATTTCACATAACCAAGTCAGCCCCACTAAACTTGACTGGGCCGACTTCTCTAGGAGGACTCAAAACAACTCATTATTATATTCCAGAGGGTGCTAATGACCCAACTTACAATGGAGGGGTTTTCCTCATGATTCTTTACTGACCTAGTACAATATTAATGATTCTCCCGATAGGAACATTGGGGTACAATGAAATACAAATGATTCTCCCGATAGGAACATTGGGGTACAATAAGTGAATACACTTCGAAGTTACAATAATTCAACACTCCCCCCTTAACGAGAAGGGTATTCTACAACAACAACAACAGTAGGATAAGGAGAGAGAGAATCTTCAACATCATCAGGGTGATACATCTATAAATCATTGGAAGCTTTTTCATCATCTTTGACATATAGTCTTCATCTTCAATTTCAACAGCAGCAACATTTGGATCATTCGATCGACAACATCATCATTAGTATTTTAGTCTTCTTCAATCAACAACATCATCATCAACAATACTTTGACCTTTCGATCTGCAACATCCTCATCATCAATATTTTGACCTTTCGATCAACAACATCATCATCATCATCATCAATACTTTGACCTTTTGATCAGCAACATCAATAACAACATCATCATCATCAGCAATACTCTGATCTTTCAATCAGCAACATCATCATCATCATCAACCTACAATCCACAATACGAAGACCAAATTCTACGGATCACTTTAGGACTTAAGTCCAGGGATGATACAATCCTACCACATTCTCGAGGACCAAAGTCACCAGATACTATTACGGGATAATCACTCCCTATCACTTTAGGACTTAAGTCCAAGGATGATGCAATCCTACCACATTCTTGAGGACTGAAGTCACTGAATACTATTATGGGATAATCACTCCCTATCACTTTAGGACTTAAGTCCAAGGATGATGCAATCCTACCACATTCTCGAGGACCGAAGTCACCGGATACTATTACGGGATAATCACTCCCTATCACTTTAGGACTTAAGTCTAAGGATGATGCAATCCTACCACATTCTCGAGGACCGAAGTCACCGGATACTATTATAGGGTTAATCACTCCCTATCACTTTAGGACTTAAGTCCAAGGATGATGCAATCCTACCACATTCTCTAAAATCGAAGTCTCTGGATCACTTTAGGACAAGTGTCCAGGGATGATACAATCCTGCTTCTTTCTCAGAGATAGAATTCTACAGATCACTTTAGGACAAGTGTCCAAGGATGATACAATCCCACTGCAACATCACTGCTCCCCCTTTTGGGGAAGGTCTTTTCGAACAACACCAAGCTTCTCTCGAAAGTATTTGAACTTTATTCGAGACAGAGGCTTCGTCAACACACCAACAACATGTTCATTGGTACTCACATACTAGAGCTTTATGGCTCCCTTCTATATCATATCTCGAATGTAGAAATACTAGATTTCTATGTGCTTTGACTTATCATGGAACGCTGGGTTCTTCGTCATATTTATACAACTTTGATTATCACATTGAATCACTATGGTATCCAACTCTAGGTTAAATAGACCTGACATCAGTTTCTGAATCCATATGGATTCACAACTAGCAGAGCAAGCTTCTATATATTCTACTTCAGCCGTGCTAAGAGAAACATTGGACTGTTTCCTGTTGAACCATGAAATCATAGCAGACCCCAGACAATAACATCCACCTGATGTGATTCTTCTGTCTGAGATACTTCCAGCCCAATCTGCATCTATGTAGCCATAGAATCTGTAGTCATGGTTTCCATCATAGTATAGACCAAAGTCTATAGTTCCTTTTAGATATCTCATCACATGTTTTGCATCTACCAGGTGAACACGTCTAGGTTGAACTAGATACTGACTCAAGGTGTTCACAACAAAACAAATGTTTGGTCTGGTATTTGTTAGATACATCAACGACCCAATAATTTGTCTGTATTGAGTCACATCCACTAACTTTGATGATTCATCAGCCAACAAATTCAAGTTGGTATCCATGGGTGTGGCCATGGCTTTACATTCCGACATATCAAATCTTTTCAAAATTTCTACTGCATACTTTCCCTGATTGAGAAAGATTCCTTCTAAACTTTTCCACACTTCCAGACCTAGAAAATAGTGCATTAATCCAAGGTCTTTCATCTCAAATTCCTCAGCAAGCTTCTTCTTGCATTCTTTAATTTGTTTCTCGAATCTCATTCCCTGTCAAAAATAGATCATCCAAATATAGTAATAGTATGTCAGGTTCATCATCTATAACCTTGTAGTAAAGGTTGGGGTCAGCTTTACTCTTGGTAAAGTCCAATCTCATCAAGAAACTATCTATCCTTCCATACCAAGCTCTAGGAGCTTGCTTCAGGCCGTACACGGATTTCTTCAACTTGCATATCTAAGTTCATCTGTCTTCAACTTCAAATCCTTGAGGTTTTTCTATGTATACTTCTTCCTCAATCACACCATTCAGGAAGGCTGTCTTTACATCCATCTGGTGTAAGTCCCACTTCATCATGGATGCAAGTGCCATGATAGCTCTAATCGAAGTATACCGTGCTACTGGTGCAAATGTTTCTTCATAATTAATTCCCTCTTTCTGAGAGAAACCTCTAGCTACAAATCTTGCCTTGTATTTTTCTATACTTCCATCAGCTGCATGTTCTATCTTGCAAATCCACTTGGAAGATACCACACTCTTGCCTTCTGGTTTGGGAACTATATCCCACACATCATTCTTCATTATTTACTGGTATTCTTCCATCATTGCTTCTTCCCATTCTTTCTTCCGTACTACTTCTTCATAGTTTGTAGGTTCTTGATCTACAAGATCACACATTAAAGCTACATAGTTGGAAAATGGTTTGGGCTTCTTGATTATCCTTGTCACAGCCTTCTAGACCTCCATATATTTATGCTTCTTATATAATTTCTCTTTCCCAATCAGGATTTCTCTTCCATGATATCTCCATCATAGGAGGTTATTGTGGTTTTGTCATATCATGATCTTCAGGTGTTTCATCTTCGGGGAGGAATGTGGCCTCTACATTTATGGGAGGTGCATATTCCTCATATACTTATTCATGTTGACATTTTATGGATCTCTTGAGAGCTGCTTCTTCATCGAATGTTACGTCTCTATTGATTTCCATGTGATGGAATCTAGGAATGTAGATTCTAAATGCCTTGGATACTTCACAGTATCCAACAAATATTCCCTTCTTTCCGGAAGGGTCCAACTTGGTTCTTTTCTCTTTCGGTATGTGAACATATACTGGACAACCGAATATCTTGAGGTGACTTACCTCATGCTTCTTTCCCATGAACATATTTTCTGGAGTCTTGAATCCAAGAGCACTATGAGATAATCTATTCTGTACATAGACAACAGTTCTTGTTGCTTCTTCCCATAGATGCATTGGAATATCTTGATCATATATCATTGTCTTCCCTGCCTCCATGATGGTTCTATTCTTTCTTTCCACAACATCATTTTGTTGAGTATTTTAGGGAGTATTTAGTTCCCTCTTGATTCTGACATATTTACAAAATGATTCAAATCCTTTTGAAGTATATTCTCTACCATCGTTTGATCGAAGTGTCTTGATTCTTTTGTTTGAAATGTTTTCTATCAAGGATTTGAATTCCTTGAACTTCTCAAACACTTCATTCTTTGCTTTCGAGAAGTATATCCATGTCTTTCTTGAACAGTGATCAATAAATGTAATATAGTATTCAAAACCACTCATGTATGTGGAGGACATTGGACCACATACATCTGAATGAATTAATTCCAACGTACCTTTAGTTTTTGTTGCACTCTTCAGAAATGGATTCTTGATATTCTTTCCTTTTGCACATCCTTTGCAAACGCCTTCATGGTTGATATTTAAGTCTGGTAATCCCATCACTACTTTGTTCACATGAGGTAGTGCTTTGTAATTTATGTGGGCAAGCCTTCTATGCCACAATTCACTAGGATTAGTGGTCTCATGAACAAGGGTTGTTTCTAAATGTACCTTGAGTTTATATAGGCCTCCTTCTTCTTCACCGACGACAATTGCATCTTCAATTGAATTTCCTTTGGGCCACATGAGTACTTGGACATCTATGAATGCAACTCTATATCCTTTCTTATCTAAAGCTGAGATAGAAAGTAAATTATTTTTTAGACTTGGTACATTTGAAAACTTCATTCATATTGAGGGGATTTTCTGAATCAAGCTTGTTGCTTGCTTCACCAATTCCTTTGATTGGATATTGATAGACATATCCTAGAGACACTTTTTGAGGAGAGTTATTTTCTTTAAGTTTTGACAGAATTTTATTTTGTCCCAACATGTGCTTTGAAGCACCACTATCAATAACCCAAGTGTCTTCTCTAGATGTTACAGACCCAGAGAGTGCAGAGAATAGTACATACTCCTCTGCATCTTCTCTTGCTTGCTTTCTTTGAGGTACTTCTTCTTCTTCTTCATCATCCTCATCTTCAGCTAGATGTGCATGATGTCTTTTGTTGTTGTTCCTCTTCTTGTATTCTTATCTCTTCAAAGGACAATTTCTGGTAATGTGTCCTACCTTATCACAATGAAAACATTGAAAGCTGGAGTAGTCCCTCTTTGGAATACTTTCTCTTGTTCTTTGGAACCTTCTGAGAGGTTGAGACTCCTTGTGGTTTCCCTTATTGAAGTTGGGTTGAATTCTTCTTCTCTTGGTATGGGTAGCTAGGGCTTGATCATCTTCCTTTAGTAGAGCTTCTCTATTGGCCACTCTAGCCTCCTCTTGAATACAATCTTCCCATACAATATCAAACTTCATGCTTTCCTTTCTGACACACATCATTTGGATGAATGACTCCCAAGGTCTAGTGAGACCATTGAGAGCAGTCATAACCAACTCATCTTCATCAAGGTTGTCTCCAATGGCTTCTAGTTGTTCCTTGAATTGGGAGACCCTTGTGAAATAGTCTTGGATGGATTCTCCATGACTCATCTTGGTGCTCTTCAATTGAGCTCTTAGATTCATCTTTCTGTTGATGTTTCTACCTTCATACATCCTTGCTAGGGCATCATACATTTCTTTCAGATTCTTCTTGGATGACACTTGAGGGATCAAGTGATCCTTTATATAGACAAAAATAATCCTTTGTGCCCTAATCAGATCCTTCTTGTGCTTCTCCTTAGCTTCAGCCTCTCCTGGTTCTACAACTTCATCCTTGATATAATTTTCAAGATCATTCTCCTTGAGAATGAGGCCCATTTTGTATTTCCCTGCTCTATAATTCTCTATGACTTCTAGTTTGTCCTCAAGCTTGGTGCTTGGGGTAATCTTGTTAGGAGATTACAAAAAATTGAAATTCTGGAAAATGAGAAACTAATCTTACCAGAAGATGCGCTCGACTGAGGCGAGTTGACTAGTGTGCTTGGTTTTTGGAGATCTCAAGTCTTCACCTTTCAATTATGACTTGCGAAATTCTGTAGTGCAGTTTTTTGGTCCAGTGTCAAACTAGCGTTTGAATTTTTCAAAGATCTACCCACTCAAAAATATCGATCTCAGGCTCAGTAGATGTGCTCTAGGAGGGCACAACTTTCCATGCAATCAAATATTCAAAAATCAAAATTTTCCCAAAACCCTAATTTCTTATCAAAGAGAGAGGGCTTTTTCACCTTGTGAAAACTGTCATATTCAGGTTAGCTCTGATACCATGTTAAGATTCCATATGCTAAGCTAAATTATCAGCATTCAATTCAATTTCAAAACAAAAGCATTTAGACAGGATCACTGAAAGAAACAATATCACAAGATCAACACAGATTTACCCTGGGAAAACCCTAAAGGGAAAAACCTAGCAAGAAAAGCTTCCTCAATATAGATGATCAAAACATAAAAGATAAGACTTCATACATGTCCTTCTCCTCCTTGTAGATAAGACTCTCTCTCTCTCTCTCTCATGCGCTACACAAGTGTGTGACTGTGTGTTCAAATGAGGAGTGCTTCTCTCCTATTTATATTCTTTCATTCACTTGAAATTCACTCAACCAAGTCGGCCCCACTAAACTTGACTAGGATGATTTCTCTAGGAGGACTCAAAACAACTCATTATTATATTTTGGAGGTGCTAATGACCCGACTTACAATGAAGGGGTTTTCCTCGTGAATATTTACTGACCTAGTACAATATTAATGATTCTCTCGATAGGAACATCGGGGTACAATGAAATACAAATGATTCCCTCGATAGGAACATCGAGGTATAATAAGTGAATACACTTCAAAGTTACAATAGTTCAACAATAACAACTAACAATGGAGAGTCTAAACCGCATACATAGAGTCTCACAAGAGTCTAAATCACATACAACTTGGGTGCCTCCTTTTATAACCTCTTATAGACTCTTTACATGTTGCTTTCTCAACTAACTTCCTATACTCAGCCAACATGATGTCTTTCCTATTCTAGAAACACATGTCAGTAGGAACTAATGGCCCAAATTACAAAGATGCTTTCATACGTGTAGCTTCTACTGATTCTGGCCAACCTTGTCCACATTATCTTTCCGAACTCTCGCTTTTTGGTCTTTTATTCCCTACCAGCCGTTATACCATTGTACACTTTCTGGTACTATTATCCAGTCGCACCGTTCCTTGTCGCATTCCTTCCTTATGTCACACATCTTCCTTCTATTGCACATCTTCCTGTCATGCATCTTCCTCCTATCACGGCTTTCATAGTTTCCTCTTGAACTGCTTCTTTCCTTAACTCCTTATTCTTTATCTTCTTTTGTCATGCCTCATTTAACTTCTTTTCCTTCATATGCTCTTCCTCCCTTTTTTTGTTGCCTCTGTCGTAGCTCCTTTATCTTCTTCTTCCTTAGCTCCTTTCTATACTTAAGAAAAATTCTAAGTGAATTCTTCTTTCCTTTCTGTAGGCCCAACAGACCCCCAACAATCACTTGTGGCTCGTCCCAAGCCCCTCGAATCTATTCCTGCATTTCTTCTTTTGTGCCGAATTTACTGTGAAAACATTCCAAGATTTTCTCTACTTTCCAGCCGCACTTCTTCCTTTAGCTTCTTCAATTAATCCACAAGGTCAGAACTGACATGTTCTGGCATTATCTTCTCTATTGATGTAGTTTCTTTATGCACTTTCTATTGTACAAGGTAAATGATGCCTGTAACTCTTTCAGCTTCAGATTGCATCTCTTCAACCTGAACTGCATGGTGATGTCGTTGTGTACTCAACACTATTACTTGCTGCTGCAATTTTCTCATCTCTGTTGCCTTAGCCATTTTCTGCGTTAATGGCAACTTCTTCATCTCATTCCTTATTTGGGTAATAATTACTTCAACTGTAGTCAGTTCCTTTGCAAATTTTTCTGATTCTGCATCATCCATCAATGCTTCTCATTCTTGAGATACTTGGTCGACAACATTGGCACATATTGCTTCCACTTCTTCTATCTTCTTCACAGCCTTAGTTGATGCTTTCCTTCGTTCCTCCAAATTCTTTGTAGCTTTTGGTACTTATTCTTTGGTTCTTTATTCTATCATATATAGTTACTATTTCACGACTGTAGGATGAAATTAGATGGCAAAGCTCATCAACATCACCAATTTTCAATGCTGACGCCGAAATATGAGGTACGTGCCGAGGATTTTATACTTATGCTTTATCCCTTCCATATGGCATGGAATGAATGATGAAATGGGAGATACAATAACATAGAATAACATAATTGATGGCAAATTGGTAAGATACCGTTGTCTATGATGATAAAGCAGATTATGTGACATCATTCTGGAGAAATATGGCAATTGGTGAAAATCAGGAAATTGACTAAGTATAAATAAATAGTCAAAACTAGTCTAAGAGGGTCTAAGAGAATGATTGCCCTAAATCATGGGTTAGAATAAATGCCCACAACACATAGGGGTCTTGTAGACTTGTGTTTTCTCTACCTGACCATGTCTTCAATTGTCTTGGAAGTAGTTGAGGAAGAAGTTATGGACCTGCCAGAACGGTGTTTTAGGCAGATTAGATTAGACTAATAAATTTGTCTAAGTGTCATAGCAAAAGGTTGGAAGACTAATTTCAAATGTCCTCCAGAATATGTGTGTGTGTGTCAGTAAAATCTAAATATGACATGATTTTGCTCCCTGATGAACTGGCCATCCAGCCGTGAAGTTAGATTCTCATTTGGTTCTTACACGAGCGAAATATCAATTTGCCAAAACAAGAGAAAAATGTTAGTTTGGATGTTGAAATTAGAATTGGCTAAGTATTAAAGCAAAGAAATTGTGTAGATTCACAAAGTCTTGGTGAGATCAGCATTTGATCTAAAATCGATGGTCAGAAATCATCCGGCACGAGATCTGACAGGTAAGGATCAGTTCCACAAAGGATAGGTGAAAAAGGTGAAGTTTCGCAAAGGATCAAAGATCGGACGATTGAGAATAGTTCTGCAAGAAGATTGATGGTTCAGAAAAAGCATCACGGGAAGAATTGTTGAGGGAATGGACCTGCAAGTCCAGAACCCCAGAAATCAAAAGGTCGAATTCGTGGAAAAGTTGAGTTTCTGACTTCCACATTCCGCCCTGCAGAAAGGGCAAGTGCAGAAAGATAACAATGAAAGGACCGTTGTGGGAACGAAAGTGTGGGTGTGGAACTGCGGAAATAAAAAGGTCAAAATTGTGGAAAAGTTGGGTTTCTGACTTCCGCATTCTGCCCTACGGAAAAGGCAAGTGTGAAAAGACAATGACGGAAGGACTGTTGCGGGAGCGGAAAGGCGGAAAGGAAAAAGTCTGAAAAACTAGAAAATTGAGTTTCTGGTTTCCACCTTCCGCAGTGCGGAAAGGAACTTGTGGAAAGGCCAGTATGGAAAGCAAAAAGACAGAAAGAAAAAAAGACGAAATATTTGAAAAGTTGAGTTTCTAATTTTCGCCTTCTGTAGTGCAGAAAATACGTTGCGGGAAGGCTGGTGTGGAAATGGAAAAGTGGAAGTGCAAAAGTTCATATTTTGGAAAGGTTGGGTTTTTCGATTTCCACAATCCACATGCAGAACGATTGGTGCAGAAAGTTAAACCGCGGAATGATAAAAATGTGGAAAGAAGCTTGCGTAAACAAGAAAATTGTGAAATCCAAGTTGCAGAAGAAGTTAAGACTTCCTGTAAGCCTTGAAGATGATGCTCGTAAGTATGAAGAGAATGTATGCCATTGTTGGATGAATACCAAATAGGCTTAGTTTTGAAAAGAATTAAATGTCATAAACATAATTATGAAGGGCGTGGTTAACATAGTTATGCTGGTTATGACTAACAAAAGACACACAAATAGAGTTAGAGTATTATAAGGAGGTGACTATTTGAAAATGTATGTTGTTGTATTGATGTTTAAGAAGAATATATAAACATAATCTTGAATATGAAGTGTAGTTTCTATGTGGGTCTCTGTGGGTGAATAATGAATATCTAAAGAAGAAGACCATGAGTCAAAGAATACAAATTGTATCTTTGCAATCTAGACCTTTGTAGAAACAAGATAAAAGACCAAGTGAAGAAATCCAAAGACAGAGTTTGAAGAAGGTTTAGAAAGTCTAATAATATCAAATCAGGGTGGCAAGGTGGTGCTAGGGCAGGATACATGCCTGCAAGGAGGTCTTAGCCTCCTTCCATTTGTGGTTGGAGAATTAGGGTATTGGTGTACCCTTGTCTGTAGGTGCAGGCATAAATCAGGGTATTAGTGTATCCTTATCTGTAGGTGCAGTCAGAAACTAGGGTGTGGGTGCATCCTTCAGTAGTGGTTGAGAAACTTGGGGATTGTGGTCTCCAGCAAGTGGGTGCTTGCAAATAACTATTGTATATTGTAAAAACAAAGTTTTGTAGATAATAGAAATGTGTTGGTGGTTTACCTTATTAGGGTTCCACGATAAAATCTGTGTTTTGTGTATCTTGTTTATTCAATGTTTTGATTAAAGTTTAATAAGTGGTTTAAATGGTAAAAGGTCAACAATACCGATTCATCCCCATCTCAGTATTGACTAGCTTTCAACATCACCAAGTGATTTTAAAATTATGCCACCAGATTCTCTCGATATTTTCAAATTAATGACAAACAATTGTCATGTCAGCAAGTCTCTTCATTCTTACAACAGCGTCACGTCACTTGTGACCAGATTTCTTTCATTTGGGAGAGTCCCTTTCTTTTGCGACCAAGTCACATCTATCATAATATGGTTTCAATCAACTCCCATTGACCAGTCCTCTAACCTTCATCCCATCTTTTTTTTCTAACTTCACTGCTCCTCCATCAGTGATTTCTTTGACAATGTATTGTCCTAACCAATGAGTTTTCAACTTGCCTCGGTGCTTGAAGAATTTGCTATCATACATAGGAACAAGACCTCCAACCTTAAACTGCTTATTCTTAATGTATAAAAATGGGATTTTGTAATGGAATGAGGATTGGAACCTGTGAGAAAGAACTGATTTTTGTAAGAGAGCTTCAAGATTAATAAAGATTTCAGATCCAAGTAGGTTTTTTACCAGAGATTCTTGTGTTATTTATTTTATAGTCTATACTTTCTTTCCTTCATGTGAATGTGTTTCATGTTATCCTATCCATTTTGTTATTTTTTCATGCTTGGATAAGTGTATAATGGATCATAATTCATACTCGTATGCTATGATTCTTTGATTTCAAGCATTCAAAATCTTTTTCCACTAAATTTAATATTGGATTCATCTTTAGATGCCCATATTAATAATTGTTTCTTACTCTTCCTTATCTCCGGACAACCAACAATTTAACTATAAAAGAGTGACTACCGTGACTCTGTTATGAACTCCATTGCAAAGCACTGTTATTAATTGTTTTTCATATTTGACTCCAAGCCCAATGACCACCTGTTTTAGCCAATGTTATTATTAATTTTCATTTCTTTCAAATGTATCTACCCTTTGATTTTAACTATCGAGAGATCCCTCTTTGGAAGGAAAGAAGCCAACTTTCCTCCTAAAGATTGGTTTTGTGGTTATCTTGGGATTATCCTCTCACAACCAAGGGTAAATTCTAAGTGCTAACCAGGGAAATTCAAGTAGTTTCCATGCCATCATAAATTGTTCCAATAATCTTGAAATATTTCACTACATCCAATATATCTTTCCCCATGATATCAAAAAAATTCAAAAAGTGTTCAATGGTACAACCATCTGGTCCTGGACTCTTGGAATTAGAAAAATATTTAAGTAAAGATTCGACCTTCTATTCATTTATTCAATCATAGAAGTGTTACATGTATATGAAAATAGAGAATGGAAGTGCTTAACGACCCCGGTCTTGATGTCTTCCTGATTCCTAACCACAACACCACGTGACCCTGTATTTCCCAAATGGATTTTTTGGCTCTGTGATCATTGGTGAATTGGTGAAAAAAATTGGTACTCTGGTCATCCAATGACATCCAAATTGCACAACTCTTAAGTCTCTAGTTCTCTTCTTCCATGAGTAGACAATGATGTCATTTAGCTTCAGTTGCTTTCAATTCCTCAGTCACTTCAGCTAAGAAACACCTACTTTTAAAAACCCCATGGATCTGTTTGATTGTATATTATGCCATACGAATCTCCTCTAATACTACCCTCTTACAATCTTCCTTCCATGTTATGACTTTACCCTTTAACAACCACAACTTCTAAACCAATCATTTCATAGCTGATGTATGTGTAATACATGATAAGTCAACCCATTCTTTTTTAACCATATCTTTAAATTCAAGCTCACGCATCCAAGAATGGTTATATTTTAAGGGATAGAAAGTATTTTCTCTTTTCAACTACAATTGGAGAAATATGGGAAAGAGATCTAATATTGGTATGTAATCCACCCATGTTCGATACATACCAACCAAGAGAATTAAATCTTCTGCAATGAGAAAACGGTCCAACCTTTTACCAATAGAATATGATCCAATCCTTTTATTCTTCCACATGGGTCCTAAAGGTCCCTGAGCTATGTCAATCAATACTTCATCCACAAACATCTGAGAAAAATAATCTCCCAATTGATCAAGGCATGCCTTCTCACCCCAAATCTCAGTTTCACCACCAAAAATGAGGTGAGGCAATTTTAATATATGATCCTTATGTATATGGTACCAAAAAGTAAAATAATCCACCATGATTATCCCAACCATAGTGTGATAAGGTGAGAATATTCTCTTTCTAGGATTCCATGCAATCAAAAGACCCTCGATTGGCTTGATGAATCAATAGATGCCATCTCTCATCCTGGACGTATATGTCCAAAAAGGGTCCTAGCTCTTTCACTCAATACCATCGTCTCTTGTACAAAAATGATGTTTGTTATATTATGCAAAAAATGTCTCTTAAGGGAAATTTATTTGGAGCATCCCCCAACTCCCCTGGTATTGATGGAGATTAGTTTCATTTCTTCACCCTTGCAAGAGATTTATTAGTTCTAAGGGCCCTGAATTATGGTGATGTGAGTGAGGCCTTCGATGTATCTGGTTGATCCCATTTTTTGGTTGAATAGGATTTTCTGGTGCTTTTGGTATTCAAGGGAGAGAGTTCAATCGCCAATCCCCCTTGAACTGCCCCTTTCCTATTAAGCTGTTTTTTGGCCTCAAGATACAAGTATTGTATCATCCGGAATAGAACCATCTAGGAGGATTCTAGAAGCATGTGTGAGGATACTTCCTATACAGGTAGGTAAGGGATTTTTCTTGGCATCCTCACAGGAGGAAATAATAATTTGGGGACCTTTGGATGTCAAGGCATTTTCAGATGGGTCATTAGTGTTTCCCCCGACGATAGGTGTATCTTCTATGGAGACTAAATTTGGAGGGTTAACTCAAGGAATACGATTATCAGATGTAATCACTATATCCCTGACCTCCCTCATATAATCAACTAACTTCCCAAAGGAATCCAACATATTTATGGGTGGGGAATCTGACTAAGGTATGGTACCCCCCCTCGGGCCTATCTAAGCAGTCTATAGAAACCCTCTCAAGAAAATACTTCTCTACAAGTCTATAAGAAAAAGTACTACTTGAAATACGATCAGTTTCATCTAAATTTAAAGTACTGTAAAGAGTCAGGCTTTAAGCTTACTGATGATGTCATAATAAATATCCCCGAGAGAGGTGCCCTGATGTGTCTCCATGTTCACGTCATGTGTTAATGGATAGCATGTAGAACCATCTTCCTCGCTATACTCTTTAGAAGACCAATCGTCATAACAATATAAGGTTCATCACTAGTCGAGTCAAAGCTAGTTGATATGCAAGCCTTCCATAAGTGACTGACTCTCTTACACTTCATGCATCTGAAAGGGACTCCCCAATAGTCCAATGCTCGATGATACTTATGTCCCCTCCATTCAATAACGAATTCATCCAAGAATCCTTTTGTAATATCCAGGTCCACCAGCATGCAACTAAGCTTCTTATCCATGCCCTTCAGCTCCTCATCCCCTACATGGAGGAAGCATCCCAAATGGTTTCCTACTCCCTCAAAGGCATATTTATGCCACATGGACAATGAAAAATATGGGAGGAGAATCCATATATGTCTGAACCTAATATTTTCAGTTTGAGGATCGAACCTTGAGTTCCATCCTTTTAACATAAGACTCCTTTGACCTCCTAACCATGTGCTCCCCCAAATGGCTATAGAATGCTCCTCATGTCTAAAAGAAAAACCATACCAACACCGAGATAAGATGGATATCTTTGGGCTATATCCATAGATTGACTTCCAGACCTCATCCACCCAACTAGAGATCTCCTCCTTATTCATCGCCTTGTAGCTAAATTCACTGACTAAGGAGGTTAGTGATTGATGTATGACATGCTCTAGCCCCATATCTCTACCTACAACCATGTTTTTAGCGTCTGTTCAAATTCCACTTCTTATTCTTCTTGAAACGAGGTTTGTCAACCCTGAAGGATGTTCATCTTGCCCTTTGGGGTTCCTTACCATGGTATGCATGTATGGTAGTATTCCTTGATAATGACCATCATGAAATACAGATTGTGGAAACCCTATTTTAGTGTGTTCCCCACTAAACCCTAATGGGCTAGTAATTGGAGATGTGTAGAACACCACCTTGAATCAGGTTTTGATATCCCCAACCCTATCCTAACAGTTTTATGGACAATAAGAATAGATGTCGGTTGATACAATGAGAAGCCAACATATGTGCCCACCTATGTCGGAGTCGGTAGTGAAAGGTCATTCCCCACTGTAGCAATACCCCTCCTATCTGGATGTAATTGATAATATCTTTCCCAATAAACTTCCTCGAGCATTGAGATAACTTCTCTTTCCCACCAACTATTAGATGCCACATCAAGAGAGCCCTGAGCCCGTCCGAGAGATTCCTCCACCTGATCCATACCCAAGATAAGGCTTGACAGAAACCACACAAAAATAGATACCGACAAACCCCCATCCAGGTGATATCTGTGGAGATCTGAGAACTAATGCAAGAAGTGCCTGCGTGACAGAATATACCCCGCCAAAAACCCTATGTCTGCCATCAAACCATAAATTTGAAACCCCCAATCCACCTAGGCATTTGACCAACTGAAAACCCATGATAATCCTTAGATATCCAGGAATGAATTCCAGGAACTAGGTCAATACCGATGTAGAAAGGTCTCCCACCAAAAAAGTTGCAATGATGACCCTTCTATGCCAATAGGGAAGCCTGTCGACTGCCAAAAATCAATCTCAAATCGATAGCCCTCCTAATCTCAGATAAGAAACTATAGTATACTATGCAGTCCTCCACCCAATAAAAACAACAAGTGTCAAACACCAGAGAAAGACCTAGTACCATCGTCGCTCAAAACCTGCAACTGATTACCCTAGCTTCCTGCTCGCTCATAAACCCTAGTATCCTGCTCCATCCCCAATCAAGGTAATACCTTATTATTTGGGAAAGCTACAAGCACATCTTTCTTTACTTAAATCAAATATTTAATAGAGGAGAGACAAGACCATTTTGATAATCAATCAAATTCATGTTTTAATTAGGTAGTTAGGAGAGGGTGTCATCTAAAGATTGATTCAAGTGGTAATTGAGAGAGGGCATTGTCTCAAGGGAGGAGTTCTTTTTGTAGGCCGAGTAGTTGGGGCATTATGCTAGCACTATCCCTACCCAAGATTAATAATAATAATAATAAAAATATTGATTCTTGCATTATTTTATTTTTTAAATAAATCTATTAAAGCTATGAAAATTACAAAAAAAATATACATTCAAACTAAAAAATAATTAAATAATTAATTTTAAAGTTATTTTTTTATTTTAAAAATATTTAATTTAATATAAAAATAGAGAAAAAAATTTAAAAAATTAAAAAAAATAATAAAAAGTCAAAACAGTCACTCACATATATACTTCGAAGTTGAAACAAATTCTCTCGACAACAATTGAGAAGTGGTCGGTGGACAAGAATATGTTCTCTCGGGAATCTCTCACCATCACTAAAATAGAACAGTCTTGGACTGTAATTTTTTTGCTAAGAGAATCCAGGTATATGGCATGAGACACAGGTGGACAATAATATGTTATCTCGGAATATATATATTTCACTAAAATATAATAATTTGAGTTCATTACTGAAATACAATAATTTTGGAATGTATTTTTTTTACTAAGAGAATAAGGTGTATGGCATGAGACGTCATAAGTATTTTAACCATACATTTTACAACTTCATCATTTAAAAAATATATTATTTAAAGAATTAAATGTTTTAACAATGCACATAAGATCACATGGATTAATCTTCTGAAAACATCACAAGGATTAATAATAACACTACTTGATCGTTTGAAAAATAATTTATTTATATAATTAAATGTCTTAACAATGTACATAATATCACACTGATTTCTTCTGAAAACATCACATGGATTAATTATAACACTAATAATAATGTTGATTGTATATTTGTTTTAATGATAAATAAATAATTAATTATTAAAATTAAGAATGATTAAATCGTTTTTTTATTGTTTACTAATAAATTTTTATTTTTAAAATTAATTTTATATTCGATGATAACAAAATAGTTATTATATATGTTTAAACTAACCAAAAATATATTTTAAAGATATTTAAAATAAATTAAAATTATATATAGGGATTATGTGTGTATATTTGGTGATGCTCATAGGGTAATGAGTGCTAAGTGGACTTTTCAAAATCATGAGAAATTGATCACTTGCAACTATACTTGGGATGTAGATCATAGCTTAAGAACTTACACAAGGTAGATAATTTCCAAAAATAATGATATATCTTATGTTGAAGTGTCAAGAAATGACTAGCTAAACTAAGAAATGACTAGCTAAATGAATTCCAACAAAACTTTAACAATCACAATTAGACACCCAAATTCTAACAAAAACTATCCAAAACATAAAACATTTAGGGGAGGGGAGCCATATGTGGGGCAGCCACCAAATGTGAGGGAGTGGTGGGAGTAGACCCCAATCTTGGAAAAAGTAGATATCATAAGTGGTTCATAAAAGTAGTTTATGTACAAGTCATTTTTACGCCGTAAGGCGCTTTTCTCTGAAGTTCTTTGGGAAACCACTATTCATTTCGTCGTCTATTTAGCCAACCTTATTTCTTCGCGTGTCTTCTTCGGGATCCGCTGGTTCTTCGTGTGTCTTCTTCGTGATCCGCTGGTTCTCCACGTGTCTTCAAATTGAATTTTGTTGGGCATTGATGGTTAGACCTGCCACTTAACCCATGATGGTTTTTTCTTTCCAATTTTGTTTTCACATACCTGTCAATTGCACATGATAAGAGCCTCGTTTTCAGCAAACCTCTTGGCTAGCATTTCTAGTTAAAGACGAGGGTTTCGTCAAGGAGGAGCTACTGGCTAGAAAGAGCAACCAGGAATACTGTTTTCTCCGACAGAAATTGCTGCTGCAATGTCGCATTGAAGCCTCCGTCAAGGCCATGATTTTTGGCCCTTGCATGGCTTGTAGGAACTCGATCTGGGAAAGCATTTTATTATAGTTGTCAATGATATCATCATGCCTGGTGGAATTGCCTTCCTAGGGCTAGAGTTGTCTCTGTTGGTGGCCGAGTGCCCTAGTTTGGAGAGGGATCCGACATCCACAAAGCAATGGGTATTCCCAAAATAGGCAGGACTCTTGAGGTGGAGGTCGTCAGATCAAAACTGCTCCGAGAAATCTCTAGCCTTATGCTTGACAGAGAGCAATGTCGATCCCTCTATGTCTGCGATAGGAAGAACCATCTCTGGGCCTGCAATTCTGCACCCCTCACACGTGGTGAAATGGGGTGTCTAGAGATCTATTTTTAGTGGAATCTTTGATTTTGTGTGATAGATAATATCAAATCTAGCTTTGCATTCCCGACAAGTCTGGAAAAGATGCGTAGTGATGGCTCTGGGACCCCTGGTTTTGGGAAATTAAGTGTAAAAACTCTGAAATAAACTTAAACGACCGAACTTTATGCTAAGTCTTATGGTTTGAGTGCTCAAGAATAATGCTTGTTTCCAGTAGCCGATGTGCGTAGAATCCTTGAGCTTGTGAAGGTTGTTTGAAGATTTTTGTAGGGCTAAGGTCTGGTATATTTAGTGGATTTTTTGTCTAGCAAGCTCTCTAAATGGAATTAAATAAAATGGCCAAGCTCGGTGAACAAAATATTCGTTGCAGCTGATTGAGTTTTTAATATAACTTTCTATTCAGTTGGTTGGTCTATGGCTTTTTTTCCCCTTTTCTTTTCTTTTGCTTTTTCTTTGGCACCGATTGCAAAAATGCCAAAGGATAAGTGGAATGGAGGCAACTGCCTGTTTTTGAAGAGTTCTTTATAGGAAATTTGATATTAAGGTGGATTTAGGTTTTTTTATATTCCGATTTCCGCAGAGAGGAAAATCAAGATCCAAGGATCTCCCTTCTTCAAGATCTTTGCGTTTTTTACAAGTGATTGCTTTTGATATTGCAATTTTTTGTGAATTTGGTCAATTGTTTAGAATTTTTTGTTCTTCATATGTAATGCCAAGTTATCTATGAATATTGAACAAGCTTTCCTGTCTCTATAGATGCAGGTTTACAATTTGTGTGTTTGAGCAGATTGCCGAGAATTTCATCCTACGAGCAAGTGCCTGTGAAGTAATAACACCATCTTTACAATAAAATAATTTGATTGAAGCCTGAAGGGACAGATCAGAGTAGAGACTAGAACTGCATAACAGAGTGTTTCTTTACAATAAAATAATTTGATTAAAGCCTGAAGGGACAGATCAGAGTAGAGACTAGAACTGCATAACAGAGTGTTTCTGTGTTGTGCTTCTGAACCTTTGGTTCACCCTAAGGAATATTGGTTCAGGTGCTTCATTTTTAAGTAGTTTGAAGACCTTTTTTGCATACAGTACTATATTGTTTGTCTTTTTAGCGCTTCAATTGAATCAGGCTTGATCCGACCATGAGTCGTCCTCATGATGGTCATTTGATGTCCTCGTTATTTGGAAATCCTTTTAGAATTTTTATTCGTAAGCGATCATTCAATTCCTCTGCAAGGCTTAATCAGGTATTGGAAGCTTTTAAGACTGCTTTAGCAGAAAGATTAGAGCTGCTCAAGCTGAATAAGCCAAAGGACTTTATAGATCTGACATGGATCCAACAGGCCATGGAAGCGTTGTGCACACTGCACGGTGATTTGAGGTCCTTAGTTGCGGAGCTTCGGTTTCCTATAGGAAAATGGGATAAAAAATGGATTGATCAATATCTTGATGACACTGTAAAACTACTTGATATTTGTATTGCATTGAATGCTGAAATCTCATCGCTTGATCACCGCCATCTTATAGTCCAATATGCGCTGCATTTGCTGAATTTCTCTGATGGGATGTCATCATCTGACAAGCTATTTTGTGCCAGAGATCATCTGCAAGAATTGATAGGAGAAACAAAAGCCAAGGAGAAAAATGGTGCATCCCAAACCAATAGGAAAATTGAGAATTGTGCTGCCATATTAAATGGTATCTCTAAAAGTCTTCACCTAAGGAGAGTGAAATCCTCGAGCAAGGGTAGAGTTTTATTGAGGGCTATGTATGGGGTGAAGGCAATGACGATATTTATTTGCAGTATTCTTGTATCTGTCTTTGCTGGTTTGCCTAGTCCATTGGTGTACTTGAGCATTCCTAATCAGTTTTTGTGGACAGCGTTATTTATGACGTTGCAGCAAGAAGTGAATGAAGAAGTCAGGGGTGGGTTTGCCACTGGCCGTGTCACAGTTCTGAAAGAGCTGGAGAGATTAGATGCAGCAGTTAAAAATGTTTACTCAACGATTTAGATGTTATCCCTGGACATACCAATAGGAAACGAAGGGGAGTTTCAGATCACAGAAGGATCAGAGCAAGCAGAACAGATACGACAGCCAGTGCAAGAATTATAGCAGAGTGCAGATTTGCTTTCCCAAGGTTTAGATCCTCTCACAAAGCAATTCAATGAGTTTTTTCAGGTTATAATCAAAGGGATAAATGCTTTGCTTGATAGCCTCAAGTTTTCTGGAGATAGCGACATGTAAATTGGAGATGAACTCCTTAAAAAGTGAACAAATGGAGTTGAACAGAGACAGAAGTTGTATTTTCATGTCTTTTTGGTTGTTGGATGGGTTTCTGTTTGCACCCTCACCCTCAAATTATCTCGTTCCTCTAATGATCCCCAATGTAAGGTAGAGGCTCTTTGTCTTCTTCAACACATGTATTGTAGCCATGTTGATAGTGGGGTTTTTCCATTAGGGTTGCAAGTCTGTAAGGGATAATTTGCAGGAGCCATGGCTACACATAACCCCTTTGACCTGCTCGATGATGACGACAATGGCGACCTGTCGGCGTTGTTTCCCTCCCTCGCTGCTTCGAATGACAAACCAACAACGTCAATGGCTGCCAAGAAGCAGCAACCAGCAATGGAGATGAGCACAAAACTACCTACGAAACCCCTTCCTCCTGCTCAGGCTGGTAAGTATTCACAGTTTCCTTCAAGTTTGTTGTTCTGTATAGAGGTTGAGTATTTCTGTCATTTGAGGAGGAAATATCAATCTTAGGGTTTTGGTCTTGTGCCTATGCTGGTAGGGTCATATATTTCCTTTTTAGTTTCTCCACATCCTGAAATATATGTCTTTGTATATACAGATTGGTTTAAATCGGTAGTTGTCATTAGGGTTTTAGGGTTTTGGGGTTTTTGGGTAGCAATCAAACTATACATGACACAGATTGCAAAATCAAATGCACAGAAAGTTAGATCCATGCCCATGTGTGTAATTGTCAGGTAGGAAAAATTGGCAAAGACATCATCGTAAGGAATGTCAGAATGATTGTTGGAGATAAGTTGATGATTGCAGCTATTCAAAGCATTCAAGGCTAGGTACCCACTTCTTTGAATTCAGATGTCCAGGATTTGAATTGTTTGCTAGCATCTCCAGCTTTTGCTACCAAGATACCATGTCACACAAAATATTGGAATAATGTTGGATTATCCTGCTTGTTCTTTACTTCAGAGTCTCAACTAGGTTTACATCAGCTAACTAGGTTTATATAATTCCAGTAAAATGGCCTGTATATATGAGTTTACATACTGTTGCCTTGTCTACTTTTGAGATATATTCTGTTTTTGTTCCTCTAATTTTTATGCCATCGCTCTTGCATTTTAGAGTAAGCTGTATGATTTTCCATTCTCGTCATTTTTATGTAGAAAATATCAAGTTCAGCATGCTATATGTTGCTTTGCAGACTAAACGTACACAAATGTTAAACTGAGTGGAGCATGGTCCACATTCTTTCCTAGGTTCTGACAAGCTAAATCTAGATAACGAGTCTACTACATCCACGAATAAGGTACTGTAAGAAGACAGAGATTTGCAAAGTGCATGCAAAAATTTACTGCTTATTTGTCTTTAATGATAATATCTATTTTTTTCTTTCAATTTTGTCATTCTCATTTTATGTTATTTGCCTAGAAATTTTGAAGAGGATCTGTATAACAACCATGCTCTGGTACAGTTGGAGTAATGGGAAAGTTTTTTATTAAGAGAATAATTTTTTAGCTAGATACACAGGACTTTCTGTTAAGTAGTAGGTGTTGGGAGTTATTTAACATGGGTGATTAAGAGCAGTTGAAAATGGAGTTCTTTAAAATATGTAATTTTGGAGTATCTTTAGCAACATGTTGCTGGGTTATATCCCATTTTTCATATTCATAGATATGTTTTCAATTTGGAATGTGGAACTATGGTAATCTAAGCACCTACAAAGATGATTATTAGGCCCAGGTTCCCTTTTGTTGGCTCTGTCCAACCAGTGTTAGGATTAATGTAGTTTTAATTGGAAGTGACACTACTCGATAGGGCTTGAACTTTTGTTTACTGTTTGGCAAGTACCATGACTAAGCACTAGGTTACTACATTATTGGTAATAGGTGTCGCGCTATATTTCAACTTTATATTTTCTCTAAGATCAAAAGGGCGGTATTATTTAATGTGTTTGCTTATACAAGAGTGTTGAATGATGTTGTGTAACTTTGAATCTTATCCTTATTTATACACTGGTTTGAGAGGGATCACTTTATTGGCATTGTCTGAAATGTATGTTGTATTGCAGTCACTCTGTTTTTCATAGTTGCTTCTTTTGTCTTGCAAGGTGTTATACATAGCATAGATATTTTTCACAACTAAAATTCTTACCTTATCCTATAGTTTCAATGTTCATCCGCACTTAACTATGATAATAACACTGATGTAATTGTTTCAGATAAGGTGTGTCAATTGCTCGCACTGCTCAGACACATTTGATCCTCTTATTGATTTGAGTTTGGAAGTAGATAATTTGAATTCAATAATAGAGGCATTAGATTCTTTCACGAGAGCAGAAATTTTAGAATGTGATGCCAAGTATGAATGTGAGAATTGCAAACTTGGCAGCGTTTTTTTCAAAAAAGCTTACGATTGATAGTGAACCTAAGATTCCTTCAATCCAGCTTAAATGTTTCATCAATACTGGGATCATTGGGAGTAAAGTACACAAAGAACTTACATATCCTATAGTTTTGGACTTGAATCATTTTACTAATGATGAACAAGACAATCAGGTACTTTATCATTATCATTCCATTTGCATGTAATTTAAAACTAGTGTTTTCTTTGTCTGAAGCAACCTCTATTTTCCTAATCTAGCTTTTGTCTGCAAATTGCAGGGAGATTTGAAATATGAATTATATGGTGTACTTGTGCACTCTGGGTGGACAATGTACTCAAGACATTACTAGAGCTATGTACAAACCTCACCTGATGTCTGGCATAAACTAGATGATTGGCAGGTCTCTTTCTCTCTCTCTCTCTCTGTCCTCAGTGTATGTGGTATGTTTCACTGTTCATGCCAATGAAAACATACACTAATAAAGATCTGGTACTATGCTACTTGTTGTAAACAATGAATGAAATTTTAAGTCATCCAGATAGTCAGACCATTTTTTTGGGGGTTTTGTGCAAGATTTGGTGTAAAACTACAGTTAAGTTATTAAAAAGGCAGTTATTATAGGCAATGGTCACACTCTCATCCCAGTAAGAACACTTAGTTTTGTGTAAGATTCGAGGAGGTCTACATTTGTTTTCCATCTATCCATTCCTTAATTGGCTGAGATAGGTGAGAAAATAGAGGATTCTTAAATTCCTCTTTTATTGTCACCGTGCAATTTGTGTTGAACCCATAAATAGCAAATAGCAAAGGATTGTCACTTTGAAGATTTCAAACATCTTAGGTTGATGCCACCTTGAGTGTCATAATCAACATCAAATGTGAAAATGGATTCGAGATGATGACGAAGGACCTAAAGAATCTAAGACAACATGGTGGTTGAATCAGTTTATTGGTCGTGAAATGAAGCCAACAATGGATTGGTCATTTCCCTTTGCAGAGGATCGCTTGTTCGTACTTACTTTAAGGGCAGGATTAGAAGGATATCATATGAATGTGGATGGCAGGCATGTGACCTCGTTTCCTTATCGAACTGTGAGTGACTGTAACTTGTTATATTGAAATTTTCTTGCTTCACCACACTTTTTCCACCAATATGCTTAGATAATGAAAAAGATCATTTCAATTTGAATAAGCATGCCCTCTTCTGGATATTTCACCGTCTGTCAGAGATATGCACATAATATTTTTTTATGTTTTTGGGATTTAGATTTATAACTGAGTCAATACTATCATAGTGCATGATGAATCTTTTGTTTTCCAATACAGAAAATGTAAACTGTGAGACTAAGGACTTAGGAATAATCATAAAGGGAGTGATAACATGAGATGTGAAATGCCTAGATTAATAATCTTCTGACCGGGAATTTTTTTTTTGATAGTGTGTTTTTTAATCAATGGCATGCTTTGAATTTTAGTGCAGTTGCTGAAATTTGTTTTCCTACTCATTGGATTTATAAATACAACAAAGATTTTTTCATTCTTTTAATTGTTGAATTGCTGCTTAGACCCGTATTAGGGCCTTGGTTCCTACATAGGTTCATACAAGCTCATTTCCTTTCTTTTCCAAAAGTATGGGAATACTGTCTTACAAATTGATTATATAATAAATGCAGAATTCAAATATTCACACTTAAGATAACTAGCAAGCATTGTTTTAAATGGAGCCACCTAACATGGATTGGTTCCCTAATGCCTTATTTATCTATGCATTTTTCCATTTAAGCTCCCTTTTGGATCTTCTTCCACTTGTGGGAGGCTCAGAGGAAGACCCTGGTTTTTTTATGGCCAAAGTCAACAGATGGATGGAGATCTGATCACAATGCATTTGTATACTTAGACAATAGACTTTCTTACACTGTTTTCCAACATTTTCACCTCAGGCATTCCATGTTTTTGGTGCTCCTCCCTTTAGTGCATTATTAGAACCATGTGGTGAGTCCTACCCTATGGCATAGTGTTGAAGAATATAATTTAGACATGTACTTTTGCATAGGCTTGGTTTGAATGTGCCAGAAACAATTCGAGCTAAGTCTATTTTGTATTTTGTCATTGAACCGATGCTCTGCAAACTTCAATACTGTCAGATTCACTCTTGGAACAGATATGTCATTTCTTTTACTTGTGGGATCCTAACATTTCTTTAAAAATATGACTTTTCTCTCATCTTCACCAACCATCAATTATTTGAAGGATAAAGAATGGAGAGCAATGAAGGCAAGTGCACATTAAAGTCTCCAAATTGCAAGTGCTACTTCCGTTGGTCTATTGATTTTTCTTGCCCTTGACATCTTCCATCTTTTTCCCAATTTCAGAGTACAAGATCCAAATTAATGCTCTTGTGTCCAAAGCACACAAAATGCCCGAGGAGGGATGGACCATGCACGATGGGACTCCATGGCCATGCAACAACACTCGAGACCATCCTGGGATGATCCAAGTATCTCATGCTTGTCTTTAATCCTGTAGTCTTATCTTTCCTTTGTAATCTATATGATGTATCGATCATAAATTTATTTTCCATTTGTTAACATGCATCTACATATGTTTCAAATAGAGTAAATTAGTTTAACTGAACTTTTTACTTTCCACTTCAGGTTTCTTAGGTCACAGTGGGGGAGTTGACAATGATGCCAATGAATTACTACGGTTAGTTTATGTATCCCGTGAAAAGAGGATTGGTTTCCAACACCACAAGAAAGCTGGTGCAATGAATGCATTGGTATATTCCTTGCTAAGTATACATTTTTTTGTTTTTTGCTGATTTCCTACTATAAATTTCACGATTCATTATGTTCATGATTGATATCCCATTTCTCTAATTAGGTCCGAGTTTCTTCTGTCCTCACAAATGGCCTCTTTCTCTTGAATCTTGACAGCAGATCCAAATAGCCTCTTTCTCAGCAGATCCAAATGGCCTCTTTTTCTTTCTCTTGAATCTTGACAGCAGGTCCCCTGGTTGCAGTAGATCCAAATGCAAATCGATATTTACAAGTGACTATTTACTTTGTACCAATTTCAGTTTAACCCATTGATTCACCCGTTGAATATCCTATGGAAAAACTAGATGCTTGGATAAAATGTAAGTAATGTCGGTAGTTTGCGGCCTAGTGTACAAAGTCAGTGGAGTGAAACGTAGAAGGGGGATTTCCTTTCAATCTTTTGATGGGTTCTCTTTTCTTTATGCGAAAGAGGCTTGTTATTAACACTGGATTCAAATGTCAATGCTTTCAAAGATACAAACTGGGATCCAAATCAGTGGTGCTCTCTTATCAATTATAGTTGCATTCTACAATGGTTTTTGAAGGTCTATTTTGCATATTTTATTTTCTTATCTCAGAGGGTTTTTTTTTATTAAATAGATGTTGTGTTTCTTTAAAATATTCACATATGATATTTTCCAAATGTCACTATGTTCAGTTGAAAATGATGTTTTTTTTATCCACAGATATCTTTGGAGTAGGAGGCCAATAATCCTCTGATGCGACCATTGAAGATCTTGAAAAAGCTAGCGCTAAGATGAGACTCAACCTACAAAGATGGGACTCAGCCTGTAGCTTTAAAGAAAAATGATGCATATAAGGTACGATAGTGATTGATAGTGGTGTTGTGCACTAATTGAGAGGGTATTTCCAACTTTTGAAATATTATTCTTGTACACTTTCAAATGTGCATTGTTTTGACTGAAGGCATTCTTTTGATCCAATTATCTATCCCATTCCTTGCAAAAATTGTTTATTCTTTGCTTGTATTCTATGAAACTTAAAAGGAGATTGGAACTAAATTTTCTACAACACCTACAAAGGTCAACACACAATAACAACCCTATCCATCATCCAAATTTAACTAGAAGCACTAAGAAAGACATCTTGGTTAGAATCTCCCTATCTCTAGAGTCTACACCAATGAGTCTAGCAAGTCTTTCACCATCAACGAGTCCCATAGATTTTATGTTTGTAAAGAGCCTACAATCAACTCATTAAATTTTGGATAACAATGTAAATATATTAACACAAGAAATAGAAGTAACACAAAGACCAACTCAAAGAGAGTCTCCGGACCACTCTCTAAACTAATTTCCTTAGCTTTGCTTTGGCATGGACTGATATCAAATAAATAACAAGTAACTTCTACAAAGAAATCTAGAAAACAACTTATAAATATTTTGCAAATTGTGATTTTACATTTCTTAAGGATTTGTGAAAGATGATTCATCCTATTTCCCTGTGAGATTTCATATTTCTTATGCTTAGGGTAAGAGTTTCATGCAAACCCAATGTAGTCCATCTAAAGCACCAGTCCTATATGTTGAATCACTTAAATATTTTAATGGAGTAAAGGATGTCATATTAGGCCTATTGGATTGACTTGTATACCTCTCTTCAACAGGATAAGGTGCAATAATATGTCCTTGGTTAATAGCACTATGGTTAACCAGTTCAATAATACGTCTAAGTCCTTGGTGCAATAATACGTCCTTAACCAGTTCTAGAGGACGAGTTGCACGCCTTCCAAGTATTGTCCTTTGTGGGAGTTTCTTGTACAATCCCATTATCTATACGAGGACTTAGACAGTTCCTAGAAACTCTAATGTTTGTCCATTGGACCATTTGTCATCAAGAGGCCTTATGTGTGTTGTTCTGAATATTTATTCAAAGTTTAGAGGTGGTGTTATTGGTTAGGGTTTATGCCATTGCCATTATAGTCTTGTTGCAGTGCAGAATCCACACTACTATTTCCAATCATCCAATATCAACAAATTGTTGGATTTTTTGCATCAAATCATGGTCTGGTGCCCTGCAATCTTCCTTTCCAAAATGTGTTTACAAAGCCAAGTTGTCCATTTTACTAGCACTGTAATGCATGTTTTTCGGGTCATTGGTTAAACGGTTTGATATTTTCCTTCTTTAATCCAAACACAACACGTTCTATTGCTTTGATTTGATCATTTTACTTCAATGCCCCCAATATCCAGGCATTAGGGTTAGCAAAATAGTAAATGGAATATCCATTAAGAGTATTTTAATTTTAAAGAATGTTTCTTATTACTGCTTTTTAAGAGGTGTTTTGGGCTTTATGAGTTTTCTTTGATGGTAAAGGGCTTCTCTTACAGAAATTGAAAAAACTTGATACTTTTGCTTGTTGTCTGTTTATTTCATTTCAGTATTTGGTTTTCACATGAGCTTGTACTATCCAATCGTATTGGAGAATTGTTTGATTGACTCATTGTAAACTCTCTGTCCCATGCATTTTACTCTCATTTTACTCGTGGCCAAACTGCAAATCTTGCTCAATACTCTCTTAAATGCATTATACTTGTGACTTATTTGCATCTCTGTTTTCTGAAACCACGTCTGATGTATTTTAACTATGGCCCAAATGCACATATTGAGCTGAAACTGTTTCTCATCCATTTTGCGAAAATCCCCTACGCATATCCTCCTTAGATGTGGGTTTTTCCTAGATTTCTTATTCATAACTTGTTTTGCAATCGTTTTCCATACATTCAATTTATATCTCAGTGCAAATTTGGCATTGGAAACATTTCAAATGCAATTATATTTCTCTGTGACTATTTGTAATGCAACTTATCCATGATCTATATGTAGATTCCAGGGGTATCTATTTGCCAAGTTCGTCTTTATTTTCATTTTGTTTAAGCTGGTTTGAGTAATATTCCCCTAGGTTGAAAGCTGCACTGCAGAACATGAATTTCTTTTGGCTTAAATGCCAGATTTGAAGGGCATATATTCTCTCAAGATTGTTTGAGACTTGCTTTTTGATGAACCCTTTGGTTGTTCGACACTTGCTTTTTTGCTTCATCCCTTTTTGACAAACAATTTTCTTTTTTGCTTCATCATTTTTTGATAAACCATTTGGGTAGTGTAGACAATAGTGAGAATGGGAGCTTAATAAACTGCTTCATACTCTATCACATTGGCGTCACCTTTAAACATCAACCCAACTTCTGCATTAAAAAAACTTGAAACTTTCAGATAACTCCTGATCCCGACTCTGTCAGACTAACCTGACCACCTGTTACATGTAATTTAAACTACTTAATACTATCGCATTGGTGAAATTTATCTTTAACCATCAACCCAACTTGTCACTTGTGCATTAAAAAAAACTTACAATTTTCAGATTTACCAAAAATAATAAAATTGTTGAGCTTTTAAATGTCTAAATAAGGCATGATCCTGACACTTTCATACTAACCTAACCACTTGTTACCCGTAATTGCTAATTTTTTGTTGTTAGTTTTTGCTTAGTATTGCTGGAAGTGATAACAATCAGGTGGGTGTATTTAGGTTAGACCAGAGATTTTGGTTTGGTGTGGTGATGGAAGTATGATTATAAATTCTAGGGCCTGTACAAGCAGTGGATCATGTGCTTCAACCACTCAATTTGTTGCAATACTAAGACCCTATATCACCCAGTTTGTGTTCGTGTTTGATAAGGAAATTTGAAAGAATCACCACTAGAAATAAATATGATAAAATTTGTCATTAAATTAAGGAAAGATAGTGAAGCAAACTTTGTTATAACATCCATCCAGAAAAGATATAACAACATCATTTATTTTCTAGGAAATGAATCTTAATAAATATTGTGTAAATGTTATAAAGGAACATAATCTTAAATTTTCCATCAAATTTGAAATTCGCCTATGCTTTAGGTTCCACGAATTTAATTTTTTCATAAAGATTGGACAAATGCGCTGAGGACTAATTTTGAAAATGTGGTGCATGGCTATCAGCTCCTCACAATCAGGTATTGGGTTAAGACCTCCAACAAGCACAACCCTTCATTTAGTTTCCATAATGAATTTTGGAATCCTGAACAAACTGCTGGGAATAGTCTTTAACACAGGTGAATATGGCATCAAGTCACCATGCCCCTTATCCCAGAAACTACAATAAGACATATGGTGCAAGCATTATCCAGAGCGATTGCCCTTGTAAGCGAATTGTAGGCCACTGTTAAATCCCACGCCTTAAACTTGGAGAGGCATTGGGAACTTCCAAGATGGAATGCAGCAGTGTCAGAAGGAATTTCCAATAAGCAGTAAAATGCTTAGAGATTAGAAAGGACACCAATGGAGAAAACCCTCTTCACTTAGATCATTAGATGTCATGTTGGGCTATATGGTCTGGTTATGTAGTGAAATATCAAGAGTGATACATTTCTCAACGTTTAAGATAAAGTGATCCTGTTTCATAGACCTCAGACTACTCTTCTTTTTAGTGGTCAGGGTTTTCCAAGCCTGGTTCTTGTAAATGTGTAAATCTCTATCATGTTAATAATAAATTAACTTCAAAGGTAAAAGTGTATATTTATAGGATATGGTTATTCAAATTGATTTTTAAAAAGAAAGAAGGAACCGAAAGCATAGCTCCAAAATTTTCGATCTACATCATAACTTGCATATGTGAAAGAGGCCATTTCATCATAGATAAGCTGGGATAAGTTTGACTACTGATCGATCCATCAATTTGTATCTTTGCAAGGGAGTCAGTTAAGGATTTCTGTTTAAAGGTAAGTCATGTAACTTGTGTAGAACTGAACTGGATTATGACATTCAAGTAAATTGCAGAGACTCACTTTATACTAACATGGCATAAAAATTGTTTTACTGAAATATATGATGCTTCAGCCTGTGCAAAATGGCCCTTATGCATTTGGGAGTATTTCTCCTTCCAAAATTGAATTATGTTATTATTTCATTTTTGTTTTCTCATGAAGGCAGATTATATGTTTGATGAGATAAGTTACTTCATATTTTGTTTATTATGGATTAAATTCTCTATTTTTGGTGCAGGCAATTTGTTTGCTATGGGGCTCTTCTAGGATATGGTTATTCAAATTGATTGTTAAAAGAAAGAAGGAAGCGGAAGTATAGCTCCAAAATTTTCGATCTGTTGCATATGTGAAAGAGGCCATTTCATCATAGATAAGCTAGGATAATTTATGTGAGAACTAACAATTGCCCAAGACAAATGAATAGCGACTATTGAAGGACAGAACCTTGGGGAATTGCACAGAAAAGACGGACTGCTTGAAAGAGTACATAACTTTGGAAAATTTGGCAGAACAGATGATTGAACGAATGACGACGATTGATGAAGTAAATAACCTTGGCTAATTTGACGTGAAAGGTAAAGATGCACATGGCAGGATTCCATTTGTCTGATAGAAGAGGAATTTACTACAATGTAGAGAAGGTGTGTTCCTTGATAAACGCCTTTGGCTTAAAAATGTGGGAAAATTCTGAAGCTTATTCAAACATTTAGATATAGCATGCTATCACTTGAGCTTACTTAAGGTGAAAAGTAGTCATCGATTGGAACTCCAAGTGGAACTCAGAAGAGGCCTAGCACTTTTCCCTCACTTTAGGATGGCTGGTTAGTGCTTACCAACAAAAGGGCATTTCTGTGTCTTCACTATGTCTAGAAATGTATTATGAGTATAGAATGGTTCAGGAACTTTTTTATATCTCTGTCTCAAGGATTTTTATGATGTTGGATATTGCATATTTATGGGACAGAGAAATCCGGTGCTAAATGCAAAAAAAATACTAATTTACCCAGTTTCAAAGGTAGTTGTGAAATAAGAATACAAATTGTAATTTCCCTATCTATCTGCAGAAATCAAAAGAGGTTCTGAATTTATATAAATCTGTTTTTTAGTTGTTTTCTGAAGCTGGAAAGTGCATATTTATATAGCAGTATTTTTTTTAGTCTAGTTTTAGATGCAAGAGACAAGATGTCACTACACTTTGTGGGGAAGATCTGGAGGATGATAATGGCTTTAATTTCTAGATCTGATTTGCTAAAGAAAAATAAAGAGCTTTGTATAGATAATTATGGTGGCTTAAAGGTGGTACAAGTGCCTATATTTTGTAATGGGCATATGGGATGTATTGAGACTTAATTGTAGGTTGTTCTAATTTGGAAATGAACATAAATAAGGCTTACAATTACGATCATTACTTACTTTCTATTTGTTGTTATATACTTCAGAAATCTGTAATGAGAATTTACTAATGTAGATAAATTCAAATATTGTGGGGTTTGGGATCAAGTGGTTTTAACTCTCCCAACAAGAGAGAAAACTTATCAACAACAGGCCTTTTTTCTATTGTCTTCTTGAAGATAGTTGTTTGTCTCAGAATGTAAAAATCAAGATCAAGCAAGTAGGGACAAAGTACTGTATAATATTTCATGAAGCTAGTCGTGATATGGCATATATTGGCCAGAAAGAACATAATTTTATGATCGTGGCTGGACAAAATCTCAAAAAATTGCCACATATTCAAGATGAGGATAGCAAGAAAAGGATATCACTTGTATCTAATTCTGTTGACTATCTAGATACCCATTGAGTTCACACACCTAAAACCTGTAAGTTTGATGATATGTTGTAATCCAGTGCAACTGGTTCCATCGGGATTTGTGGTCAACTTGATCTCTCTAAATGTTTTCAATCTATTAAACATGTGACTGTATTCAATACCAACCTATCTGGGGCAACGTAGAATAGTTGAGTTTCTTACATCAAATCATCTCCCCATCCGGAATTTGGCAGAAAAGATATGCCATATTTGTAGGCTTCAAGTTTTCAGCATTTCATACTATGAACAGCTAGAATCATTTCCTTATAAGTTGGACATCATAAAAAATGGACATAGAAAATGAAGAATTGCATGGGAAAAATATCATTTGGAAAAGAGGTTTGAGATCCCACAAGAGTTTATCTTTGAAATTATGTCTTCATTGTCTCCTATAAGCTCAAGAGAAAAAAAAACTAAATGGTAAATCCCTTCTTGAGAGAATCACTTCCAATCAACACAATGTATAATTAATTTTTAGAGGTTGAAAATTCCTTTTTGTCGAACTCCAGTTTTACGAATTTGTGACTTGTTAAAGAGATAAATACAGATAGATATTATTTTCCAATCAACCATCATGTGTTGGAAAAATCATGTTTGCAATGTGGAAGAATTTCTATCTTCTTCGCCAAAGATGGGAGTTGTCCCGCTAATTGCATCTTTGGAAAATTACTGGTCAAATATCTAAACTTTAAACAGGATATCCATCAAACTTGAAGTGGAGAATAATGATGAAATCATCTGTATTAATTTCATTGATGTGTTTTTCAAACATCAATGAGGCAAGCATGAGTTACTCAATGTCACTTCTATCGTGCATTCCAAATGGAATTAAAGGGAGTGTCCAAGTTGCATAAAGTACCTTCTAAGAAGATACAATAGTCTCACAACAATCACAAAAGGAGAGTTTCATGTGAAAGTAAATTTCATCTTCTTAGGAGTCTAATAGTAACAAAGGAAACGATGGATAGAACAAAGGTTCAAAGAAGCCATCTTTCGAACATAATGGGAAGAAGTATTGCATATATCAAAAGAGCTATGTCCACCCCACCGATAACTGTTACAAGCTTCATGTTAACAAGGATAAATGTCTACCTTTGCAACAACAACAAGAAGGGGTTGGTTTAAACTTTAAAATTAACAACACTGCAAAATAATTAATTCATAATATTAGAGCAATCCTAGGTTTTTCTAATTGAGATGTTGCCTTTAAGACATGAAAGTCAAAATAAAGACCAAGGTGACCCTAAACAACAATGGTTGACAACCCATTGGATTTAAGTTGTGTTCCCTATAAACTTAAACAAAAGAGATTTCTTAAAAATCCTTGACAACTTATTTGATTTGGTCTAGAAGAAGGGACACAATTGGTTTTTGAAGTTTGAAAGCATACTTAACCCATTTTATCACTAGCATTAAGTCATTAAAGACTTGAAGCTTTCCACAATTTAATTAATGGAAAATTTTAAGAGGAGTTTAGGGCAGACCAATACCTAGATGTTCTTTAAAATAAACTCAAAGAAAGATTCCCACAATAGGTGCTACCTCACTTCAAGCCAAATGGCATGCCCATTATTTAGACCTTGGTAGATGGTATTTGGTCTTGAATAGGATTTAAGTGGGCGTTAAGTTTTTTGGGTTTTCTTACAAAAGCACTATATATCTTCCCATTTATGCCATTGTTTTTAAAGGCATTACAAGTAACTTCATCCTTGAACCAAGCTCTCTTTGGACTTCTCTGTTTGAAGTTACTCTTAGAAATATCAAATACTTGTCAGGCCTCTCCAACTGAAACAATAATTCTCATATGGAAAAAGTTGAGATTCATATGATGGTCTATCATTCAACACTAAATTTTCATTATAGGCATCACATAGTAAAAAACTAACACTGAAATGCATTGACAATTTCTTACCATAAATATGATTATAGAATAGTTGAGTTGATATAGTGGCTTGAATAACTTGGTGAGATACGATTCGTAGATTTATTGGTAATCAAAGGGGCACCGAGGCTCCTCAATAAAGAATCTAGATGAGAAAGGCTTTCCTAGGTAAAGGGATTCTATTCCTAACTTTCTAAAGACAAGGGAAAATAATATCATTTCTCAAAATTTTCCTCTCCGGTAATTATAATTATACTCTTTGTTTTCTCCACTTCTGGAAAAGTAGCCATGGATAAAATATATTTCTTCGAGGAATGGGATAAGTGGAGTCATTAGTTACTTTGATTCTCATGCCATTTTATACTGCATGTTCACTTATTTGAAACTCATGACTTACCGACGTTTGTGAATATGGAGTAGGATAACTGATAAGTTTGTTATTTTATGATAACTCATAGCATTAGTCTTCATTCTGCAGGTTTAAGTCAAACAAACCATAGTCATTTTGCCTGCATTTTGGAGAAGCATGTCTTTTATGCCGTGCATATCACAGAAAAGTCATCCAAGTTTCAATGGATCTTTGCTGGTGTCCATATTCAATACAACCAATGCACTATTTAGATTTAAGGCACCGTTACATCTAGTCATGCATAAACATGAGTTGATGGATCATCACACCCTCAATTTGAACATGTCCATTGGGTATGGTGCATATCACAGTTTAGATGGTTTGCTAGTTATATACGCATATATTACACATTTAGGCACATACAAGCATGGAAAATTGATGGATGACCACACCCTCAGTTTGAATCTGTGGATGTAAGGTTTGATTCCAGTGAAAGGTGCATATTAGAGTCACCTGAATTTACACTGCTAATGTCCCTATTCAATGTATCCAACGCACCAGATTCAATGCATTGTCACACATATAGGAAGTGGAACATACAAACACAAAAATTTGATGGATCACTGCACCCTCAGTTTGAACCTATGAATGCAAGGTTTCCTTCTAGTGCAGGGTGCATATTAGATTCACTTGAGTTGGGACTGTTAGTGTACAGTTTAATATACCCGATGCACCATCTAGATTCAATCCATGGCTACACATTTGTCCACATAAATGCAAACAGTTGATGGATAACCAAAACCTCAATTTGTATGTTTGAGTGTAAGAATTGTTTCTAGTATATTTTTATGACAAAAATGGGTTGATACTGAGTGTGGTTTCTCTTGTATTTTTTAGGTTTTAAACAAATGCAAGAAGGATTAAGGTATGGAAACAATTTAAAGCTCTGTGGAAAAGAGTTTGCTGGGCTTGCAATCTGTAATGCCAATTTTCCATTAATAAGGCCAGAATCTGTTGCCTCATGGGCACCAAATTTAACCACCAAATCTCTCGGAGACTCAACAGTACCTCCAAGCTCCATTGCAGAAAATTCCAGAATCTGCAGATTTGTCAAGATTCCAGAATCTGCAGGTTTTGGCTAGAGATGTAATTATTGATAAATACTTTGTTTGCAATTGTTTCAATCATCTATTGATGGATTGGATGATAATGAATCGTGGCTGGAAGCTCATTGTATCATCTAAAACAATATCATGGGTACTGATATTGTCTTCAATTGTGTCAATTGATGTATGATGGATTGATAGTCGTTAGTTTGGCTACTTATCATACACTGTCTAGAGTGTTCACTAACACTGTGTTATTATCTTGAATTACCAAATGTATATATATATACTAAAATCTTTGCTTTTACTCTTCTTGATGTTCTTTTCTGCATTTTTGAAGTGCAGGAAATGTCTTCAAATTTGTACCATTTTGGCCAAACCATACAATGCTATCATGTCTACTCCTTGAACAAGACTTTTGTTAATGTGAGAAGTTAGAACTATATAAACCATCGTCAAATGTTTGTTTTCCAAGCTACTTTGACAACCTATGCTAGCACAATTATGAACTTTGGAACCACATGGACAACAAGTAATTCCAGATTATGACTACACATTGGCTTCTTTTCTTCATCAGATATATTTCTCCCATGCAATGGCATTTAATTTTATGATTTTTCAATACATTGAAGTGCTCCATTTTTTTTTGGCTCACTTCAATGTTACACTTTTTTTTCTCGCTTCCCCGCTAACAACTACCTTAACAGCGTATTATTGCACCTTCCTTGGGCCAATTGCCAGTTAATATTTCCATGAATTTAAAATTATTTATCACAAAAAGTTTTTTCTATATTTTAAAATAAGATGAATATTTTTAAATTTGAAATTTCACTTTAAGTCACATCCACTTTTAGTCATATCAATGTTTGCCTATTGGTACAATGAAAAATACACTATGGCTACACAACTTGGAACTCTATGGTGACATGACATTAATTTGGATTAGCCTATTGGTACAATGAAAAATACACTATGGCTACACAACTTGGAACCTTGGAACTCTATGATGACATGACATTAATTTGGATTAGTCACACCTCAAGGCCAACATAGTTAGATAGAAAACACACCAAAGTATATGTGATAAAAAATTTGAGGAAAAAAAAGTTCAAAAACATGGAGAATTAAGTCACACAAGTTTGGATACACCACCATTGGTATCTCTCACCTAACTCACGCCCTCCACCCTTGGTTAGTGGAAGGCCTGGCTATTGGCCCAAAACACTTTAATTCTTTGCATAAGATTTAACCAGATGCTATTAGTAATGACTTAGCACCACTTTCAAATTAGAAAAAAACCCTCTCTTCCATCTGAGAGGGGAATCTATTTGTAGATGGGATGAAAACTAGGCATTCCATCTATAAACAGGAGGCAGTGCCCAACATTTACTATTGTTGTGGGGATGTGAACAGCTAGATCTAAGAGAGGCTCAACTAACCAGAAATCCTGACATAACTACATTCCTGATAGGTAGGTGGATTAAGTAGTATTGCAGGAATGGATTCAGCTACTTAAATTACTGAGGCACCTCAATTATGCAATTTCAACATCCAAAATTACTTGTTTGAACAATTTCCACCTTATTTTCCAAAACAAAACCATTGGAATCTTAGTACAAATCATCTGGAGTGGAGTTTAGCTCAGCTTACTCTCAAAGGTAACGAGTCAATCTTAAAGGTAACGAGTCAACCTGTGATAAGTGGTGCAATGAGGAGACCAATGTAAGATTGTCAGTGTACTGGGTATTAGAGTGGCCACTGCTGAAGCTCCTGGGACCTGCAGTCTGCGACTCAGCTTTGCACCAACCCCAAGTTACACATATTTTGAAGCTCGCTGTCCCAACCTTCCCGGCTCGCAAACTCTTCCACCAGGAAAAGTCTTCGTTTTTCTTAACGGTTCAGCGAACCCCTATATTTAAGCAAATTAATTGTTACCTGAAAATTTGCACCATCAAACATTTCTGCAGAGTCTAATGAACTCATAGTGGAATTGGTATTGTCTGCAGTGAGGCCTGCTTCAGCTGATCCAAATGGACGTGCGTGGGAGACATTCCCTTGTTTGAAAAGCTTCCAGACATCTAAGAACAATTGGAACTTTTTCTTTGGCTTGAAATCAGAAATCTTGAAAACTTTTACCTCTTTGGCAAAATTGTATAGGTTAAAGTCTATTTTGGATCGACTGTAGCCAATTTCATGAACAAAAGAAACAACTCAGAAAACAGAATGTTAATCTAGAAAACTTTTACCTCTTTGGCAAAATTGTATAGGTTAAAGTCTATTTTGGATTGACTGTAGCCAATTTCATGAACAAAAGAAACAACTCAGAAAACAAAATGTTAAAACTGAGTGGAAACAACTGTTCTAGTAATCAACCAACCAAGAAGATAGTTAGGGAAAAAGCTATTGGCAACATTGTGTAGTGAAAGACGTGAAGAGCTTGCACTATAATGAATTCAAATGTTATGGAACACATATTAAGCCTAAACGTAAATATATGAGGGGAAGAGTTCTTAAGGCCACCTGCCTACTAAGACAATATTAATCCTGCATATGATCCTTTAAAACCATTTGTCTCCATGGCTATGATTCACTGGACAGTAGACATGGTTGTTCAGCAATATTGTTATATATTCTTGCAATTGTACCTAGTGGAGCCAAGCAATAAAAAATTTAAACTTTGCAGCAGAGATGGGGTGTTCAGGGTGCATAATTAGCTTTATTATTAAGGTACCAAATGCTATTTTTATGGCCTAAACGTAAATATATGAGGGGAAGAGTTCTTAAGGCCACTGCCTACTAAGACAATATTAATCCTACATATGATACTTTAAAACCATTTGTCTCCATGGCCATGATTCATTGAAGCAGTAGACATGGTTGTTCAGCAATACTGTAAACTTTGCAGCAGAGATGGGGTGTTCAGGGTGCATAATTAGCTTTATTATTAAGGTACCAAATGCTATTTTTATGGCCTAAACGTAAATATATGAGGGGAAGAGTTCGTAAGGCCACTGCCTACTAAGACAATATTAATCCTACATATGATACTTTAAAACCATTTGTCTCCATGGCCATGATTCATTGAAGCAGTAGACATGGTTGTTCAGCAATACTGTTGTATATTCTTGCAATCGTACCTAGTAGAGCCAAGCAATAAAAAATTGTAAACTTTTTTTTTGCAGAGCTGGGGTGTTCAGGGTGCATAATTAGCTTTATTATTAAGGTACCAAATGCTATTTTTATGGGCTGCAGGTTTAGTGAGAGCAGTATATGGGCCATTTCTTTTTCATCTGTTACCTCTACTTAGAGTTGAAAGATGATCACAGCTGATCATCTCGTTAAGTGTTACTGCTTTACCAATAACCTATACTGTTCAACCAAGTAATCTCACCTTTGCTCATTGAGTGATGATAATCTTCATCCATGAAAATTTCAAAAATGAAAAAAATAATGTTATCTTATTTCATGAATATTCAAACACTAAAGTAAATTTACAAAATGCAAGAACGCCAAAGACACCAGCTACACAGTTAGTTCTTTTGTCATCCATTAGTTCTTCAATCATCCATTAGGGATTTTCTATAAATTTATGTCATCTTCCATTTCAAACATTTTGATTCTTATGCCTCGTGATATTTTTGTTATGCTATGAGCAGACAACCCTAAGAGTAGTCCACTCTCAGTGACAAATAGAAGCTAAAGCTTTTTGTGGATGCTGTGGTTCCAAGCTGCTAACATTGCTGAGTGCCTTGGAGCACTCGGATGCAAATTCCTGATCATTTTAGTATTATCTTTATAGGATGATGTGGATGTGTTAAGAGTGGTTATGGTTTGTGGTGACAAGAAGAACTAGTTCCTACAATAGTTCCTACGATAGCTAGCTCCTCAACAATATCGGAGTGTCCATGAAAATAACAGTTGCTTGAGGATACCCCGTTCAGAAACACCTACATCTATGTACCCATAACCACAATCTATCATAAGCACTCAATGTTCAAGTAGATTAACTACAGAGACCAAGGAATCTACTTAAAAGTTTTTCAGCACTAGGAAGCTTGAGTTCCTATATTCGTAAAGCTAAGGGTCCGGAAAAAAGCACCTCACATACTCTACCCTGACCATAATTACAATTAATTAAATATATACTTAAGAGTGTGCTTCTGTACAATCCCAGAGTCACAAACAGGACACTAAACTCCACAGAATCCAAAATTCCTACAACAATGTCAAGTAAAGGGTTGCCTAAAGGGTATGGTACGGGCCTTCCAAGCTATGGTGAGAACTTGAACCTTTGAACCCAATGAACATGGGGTTACGTTTGAGCTCTGGGTTTTGCCATATCAAAATCAAAACACTCAATGCCAATAGCATTATTGCAAAGTTATTATGAAGAGGACACTATCAAACAGAGCAAGAGATCGAAGAATCTAGAGAGCTATCATCAGTTAATAGAAGATTTCTTCACTACCAAATACTCGACACAGAACATTCATTGTTGCTAAAAGAAACATGAAGTTGAATCAAGAGCATAATATGCATTGTCATAAAGAAAAACGAAGTTGAATCAACATCACCAGAATCCATGGTTTCCGTCCTATTATAAATTTAACAAGGTATCGCCTACAGTCAAGAAATGTGGAATGCGATACCGAAACATAGCTAACAAAATCTTGTTCTTACCAAGGTATCGCCTACTGTTAAGAAATGTGGAATGCGATAACGAAACATAGCTAACAAAATCTCGTGAACAATAATCGAAAGCTTGTTAAGAGAAGTCATCTTCCATCACTAAAAAGAACTAGAAACTTTGGGCTATAGCGCCCAACAGCATACACTCGTCATAGTAATGAAATCATCTGGAAAAGAGGAAAAACGAAGAATTACTTATACAGTGTGAGTATTACGAAGACAGTTTGCACGGTGGTGAGCAGCAATAAAACAATTGCTCCCGCCAGGCCTAGAGCTTTCCACGGCGATGAGAAATGCATCTTCACAAGCTCAGCGCAGTGGACCTTAAACTCATTGTTGTAGTGGCCATTCACTTTTTGTGTCAGTTGATCGAAGACATCTTCTAGACTCACAGTGACTCCCTTGCACAGACAGTTGAAGAGCTTCGCAACCTCTTCGTCACTCCCAAGGCGGTTTGTAACAATGCCCTTTCTTCTGAGCAAAGCCACGTCTTCTTCAGAGTCGATTAACTGGTCCATCAAACACACATAAGAGGCAACATAGTTGAATTCAGATGCTGGCTTGCACATCTCAAAAGCTATTAGGTTACGAAATAGTATCTCTGTGGAGTCTTTGATAGTGATTGGGGGAAGATGTAGTGTGCCGCTAGTCTCGTCAAATTTAATATTTTCGATGCCTCCATGGCATCGCTTAAATTTGATCCCAGCGTTTACTAATTCTAATGCAGGATGGATATTGCAATATGCGGCATCATTCACCGCATTGTCTTCGTCTTGGTTGGGGAGCCTTCTGTAGTTGTGCCCCTTACGCTCACCACTATGGTAATTTGGAGACACGATGAATCTGTGCAACAAACCCAGCAGATGATGAACTTCTTGATCATCTGCTTCCGGCAATGACCCTTCATTTGTTATATCATTTTTAAAATCGAAAGGGTAGAAGGAGGACAAGAAGGATGGATGCAGCACTTTGAAAAGCTTTTCCTCGACCTCAACATCGGTGGAGTTGAGCTCCAATTTTAGTAGCTTTCGGAGAACCATGAAGGGGATTTGATTTTCAAGCTTCAAAATGTCGTTGACTATATCCATTCCAGTATAAACAACCCTATTTCTCTCAAAAAGGGGTTCATAGTAATTACGAGCTCCCGGGAATCTGTCGCCACTCAGAGTCCTCAATATTTCTAGAATGAAGCAACCGTCCAAACTTAGCATCACAGAGAGAGTCGTTGCGTCGCAATCGATTTTTTCTTCGTAGCTGTCTCTGATTTTGTTCTCCAGCTTCGCGATCTCTTCCCTTGCAGCATCGGAGAAATCCATATGATTGGCGAGGTTCTTAACATTATTGAACCTCATCATCATCCTATGCAGTGCTCTTTCCTTGTGACTGTCCATTGGAAGAAGCTTTGCACTTCTGTGATGATATGGACCCAACGAAACTCTTCTCGGGACATATGCTTCCTTTTCTACCGTGTCTGCCATAAGGATGTTGGGAACTCTAAATATGGACACATCAGACGGCAATCGCGAGCGATGAACGTCGGATTTCACCTCAATATTGATGGTCCATTCTGCTTCGCCGAACCCTTCTCGCGCTTCTTTCCCGTTAAGGAATTCTATGGCTTGCTTCTGTTGTGATGTTCGTCTATCATTGCTCTGAGAACAGGAGTCGAAGGCACTCTCAAAATGAGATTCGGATACTGGCACAGATGCAGACATTTTATTGCAACAATTTCCACAGCTGTGCCTCTGTTCAAGTTTAGCACCTGTTAAAACATTCTTCCCCTCATATCTGCATTAGACTCAAATAAATCTGTAAGAATCATCACGGCTATAAAGAAGCGAAAACATAGGAGAAGGGCTCTTTACCAATCTACAACTCCAAGAGCTAACTACCAGTCAACTTACACAGAAACTAACTACTAATGACAACAGCTACATCCACCAACGACTTAGCTTTTTACATATTCATGGCAAACAATTACTCTTAGATGGTGATTAGCTTTCAAAAAGCTATGGGCATCATAGCATTTTATGTTTTATAGCTTATGGTGTCTAAAGTTGAATCTCTCAAGTTGTTCTCATAAATATTTTAAAAGCAATATCTTTATATCCTGTTGCAAAGCATTTAATTTTTTACAACTTGAGCTGTGCATAGTTGGATCTAAAGTATACATAATAATTAATCAATTAATGTGACAATAAGACATATACTTCTTTGTGTGATTGGGGTTGAGGGCAAGATCTATTGGTGGGGTTTCATGGTTGTTGTGACGAAATTTCGGTATGCTCATTATTGTGTTTCTGTCCTCTTTCGACTTCGCTTGTTTTCTTTAACATGGTATCAAAGTCTATGGCCTAATCCATTCCCTTTGTCTTGGGTAAGCCTTTTCACATAGTGGAAAGCACACACTCGTGGAGGTTGTGGTCGAAGCCGAAACACATCGAGGAATCAAGTGTATTTTTTTCATTTCTTTTTGTTTTTGGGTAAGCCTTTTCACAAAGTGGAAAGCACACTTACACATAGATCCGATCATATTGGAGGTTGTGATCGAGACAAGAAAATTGTAGAAAATCGAAGAAAATTGAAGAAGATCGATTCCTGATGATGGAGCTACCAGGAGCACTACCAGAAGAGATTGAAGAGGTAAGAAATCTCTTAACACTAGAAGGCTTATGGCAGACCTTTCATGGAGATGACTATTATGTATTGGAAGTCAAAGTAAGTAATTTGTTAAAATTACAAGATTTGTGGCATTTCTTAGTTGAAGAAGACCCTAGAGATCCAGATTCATTTAAGGCTTTGATTGAGTTCCAAAAAGAAAGAAGGCAAGTTGTTTCCTTATGTCGCATACAAGCCAACATAGACTATTCGCTATTTCATTATATTGTAGAAGCTGATACTCCAAAAAGAGCAAGGAATATACTAAAAAACGTACTTAGTGAAGAGCCGGTTGTAGAAGAAGATGACTTTGCAAGTCACGCAAAGCACCAGGAATCCCACAGTGAAGTGGAAGACATTAAAGAAGACTATGTTTATGCGGCAACCAATGTTGATTGAGTGATGTTTGACATTGAAAACAAACATGTCAATGTAGCAGTACTCAATGATGTGAGTGATAGTCTCTCTGAGCAAGAGACGGTTTATAGTATCATAGAAGTTGCAACAATTGCTGAGAATGAGCAACAACCCATTGATAGAAACAAAAAAGAAATAGCAACATCCAACCCATTCCAGATCCAAAAAACCATAAGCTTAAGGGAGATATATGAGGAGACTCCTGTTATTGATGAGCATCTACAGTATGCGCTATTTTCTTGTCAGCCCGCATTTTTTGATGAAGCGATGAAGGATGCACAGTGGGTACATGCAAATGAAGAAGTCAATGAGAATGATGAAGTAACTATCATTGATGAGGAACACCAAGATGTGATTGCTCTCCAAGAAGATCTGAAATATATTCATATTTTTTCTAACAAAAAATTTCAGTGTGCAGGTAAAGATAACAACCAGAAAAATCATGTTGAAACAAAAGAAGAATACTTGCATTATGTTCCAAAAGCTGAAGAAGACTCTGAAGAACAACTATTTAGCATCAAGATCCAGAAGACAAAGAAGAAGAAGTCCAAGTACACTTCAAGAAAAAAAGTGAAGCTGAAGTTTTTGAATAAAATGTAAGCCTGGCTGAGACATAGACCAGCAGGCATCTTTTTGCATTGATAGTGTTGAAAGTATTGTCGTAGTTGAGATTAAGCGGGTGTGCTAAGAATTGTAATCTCAATGGACCACTATCAATATTGCATTAATTAGTTAGTTAGTTGAGTAGTTGAGTTGGTCACATTACGTAGAATTAGTGGGCCATAGTATTTGATGACCCATGGTATTTGCCTATGGTTTTGTTGTTATGTAGTCTTATAAATACTCCTGCTTAATATTGAGAAGGTAATTCCATTTCCCAGGAAATCAATATTCCCATCATTGTGTTTTGTCCCTTTTCTACTTCGTTTGTTTTCTTTAACAATTTTCTCTATCATTATTATTAATTGTCACGTCCCCACCCCTCTACCAAAGAGAGAACGCGGCTATGATGCTATCAAATCTGGGCAATCTAGCCCCATGAACATAAACATAAAATGGATTGAACATAAAAATACATACACAGATGCATAATACATGAAATATACAGCGGAAGGAAATCATTCATTCAACACATTCAACATGTTCATAATTCATAAATCAAACAAATATAGTTGCAGAGGTAAATAGACAAGAGAAATACACGTGAATACTTATCTTGTAATTGAGCTGGCCCGCAACTATCTATGTCGCTACAACGTTCAACCCAACCATAGGCTAGTGTGCTCATCAATCTCTCGGCATCACTCCCACCCCCGGCCTAGGCATGATTCCACAAGGAACTAGGGAACAATAGGCTTACACACATCAATACCATACATCCACAGTCAAGACAACACACAGTTGTGGTTCACAGACTGTCTAGCCAAGCCAATGAACAACTAGGTTCCACGACTATTAAGGAAACAAACCAATTACATAAGGGTTCCTTGGACTTACTCAACCAAGCCAACAATCACCCCCAAACATAGCTAACCATCTAACAGATGGGTTTCTTGGACTTACTCTTCCAAGCCAACACAAAATGCACACAACAACAAAATGCACGTCTTGGGTATGAAAGAAAACATTTTGCAACCAAATAACAATTTGGCGAAAGGGAAAACCACCCTCCGATAGAAAATACAATTTCACAAATCATCCACGGGAAACCAAAACGAAATGGCTGAGGGGAAAAAAACCCTGCATGAGCAAATACGATTTCTTGAATGTCCTTGGGCTTCACAGAGGTAAAAATGGCCTCATCAAACCCCCGATTCGTGGATCTAAATTTATAAAAATGTCTATGGCACTACGGAATAAAAAACGACCTCCCCAAATCCACAGATCGTAAATCTCCTCTGGACATTCACACATCAATAACAAAATGGATTTCCTAGCTCAGAGAAAGTGAGGAAAATGCAGAAAAATGTGAGGGAAGCTCCCAGCTCACTCACAGGGGAAAAAACAACCTCTTACAACCCCAAGAATCGTGGTCCTCTTCTTCCCATTCGTCAGCAACACAGAAAACGAAGTCTAAGCATGGAGAAAATGAAGAAAGCAACAAGAAAATTGTGAAAAAGGTTGAGCTACATGAGAGAGCCCAACCTCCATGAGAATGGGTGAGGAATGAAAGATATGGGCGAATAATGTCTTGGGCATGCATTTCCAAGCATTTACTTGCCCCACAAGTCAAAAACACGTTTTCCAAAAATGGGTGGCTTCCCAAATTCAAATTTGACCTCCATACATTTCCCATCCCAAGGAAATAACTTCTTCAACCTCTTCTAGATGACTGGGCAAAAAAAGACAAAATGGGTAGTTGACAACTTATGGGTTTTCCCCTTTGACATTTGGATTTTCTCCATTGGCTCAAGGGTTTGAATATTTCCCCCTCCCTATTCCTTCTGAAATCATACCCCCATCTCTTTATGGTTGCAGTGCATAGCTAGTTGTGGTATTTTTATTAATTTTCATTTTTACATGATGTCTCAAAATATATTGTGCATGGATAACACATAAACCATTGGCATCGATTTTAATTACCAAAACATAAAACACTAAATCCATGGTGGGGCCTTTTTCTTGAGCTCCACACCACGATTTAATACAATATTTACATCATATGCAATTTAATATGCGTTACATACAGATATGCAATTTACATCAGATGTCATCATAAAATTTCAATCATAGGTTTTCAAACCTATTCCAACACATCCCTTCGAGAAGCTACGTATCACAGTACATCCTTCCGAGGAGCCATGTACGTCCAATACATATTTTCATCATCTCACCTGCGTTACATACAAGCATGCAGTTCATATGAGATGTCATCATAAAAAAATTCAATCATAGGTTTCCAAACCTATTCCAAACACATCCCTCCAAGAAGCTATGTATACCCAGTACATCCTTCCGAGGAGCCATGTACACCCTGTACATATTTTCAGCATCTCATATGCGCTACATACAAGCATGTAGTTCATATGAGATGTCATCATAAAAAAAAATTCAATCATAGGTTTCCAAACCTATTCCAAGCACATTCCTCTGAGAAGCTATGTACACTTAGTACATCCTTCCAAGGAGCCATGTACACCCAGTACATCCTTCCGAGGAGTTATGTATCCCAAACACATCTTTCTGAGAAGCGATGTACTCCAGGGGCATACTTCCATCATCTCACCTACGTTACATACAAGTATGCAATTCATATGAGATGTCATCATAAAAATTTCAATCATATATTTTAAAATATATTTCATGCATACATGATTCTCCAAGTATCGAACAATCAATAACATTGATAGTCAAATAAAAATCTGAGTTCCCAATCCTGCTTCCTGCAAAAAATTAGATTTTTGCAACCATGAGGCCATCCTCATATTGTTTGGCTTTTGCAAGTGGGAGTACTTATCCCTTACTTACACATGCTGCCCAAAACCTAGACATCCACATACAACATGTCATCCTTACACAATTTTAAATCAGCCAAATAGTCACAGTTAGCAATAGGAAACCTCAGACATCAAGCAATCCAAGACAAGCATATCCATTGTTAGCAGGATTCAAAACCATAACAAGAGATCGCAGTCTCCCATAATTAACAGAAAAAAATTGCAATATGAAGTTTCAAAATCTGTTCTTAGCCATGAGATCCTTCTCATGGCACATGGCAGCTTCCTTCCCTGGGTTTCATTGGACACAACCATACTGCTCTACTCAGGTCATTCTACTTGCAGTATTCAAGAAGTCCTCATATGTATGCTCATACACACAAGGGCCATTCCCTCATGGAACTACAAGTTCACACACAGGCTTCCTCGGCCTATACATAGACTCCACTTTACCTACAGAATATCCTTTGGTGAACTTCCTGCAAGTCCCATAAAATATCTTACATCTGTTAACTTTCTTGGAGCATCCCAACTCATTATGGCCTCAATCCTTTCAGGGTCTATAGGTATTCCTTTATCTGAGATAATGTGACCCAAATGATGAATTATATCTTCATTGAAGTCATAGTTTTTGAACCCTACATACAACTTATGCTTCCTGAGAAATTTCAAAGTCAGCGTCAAATGTTCCACATGTTCTTCCTCATTCTTAGAATAAATAAGAATTCCATCAAAGAGAACAAGAACTAATATGTCTAGAACTTACTGAAAAAATTATTCGTGAGGCACATAAATGTAGTTGGTGCATTTGTGAAACCAAATGGTACCACTACAACTCATAAGAACCACACCTTGCCCTGAAGATTGTCTTATGAACATCTTCATCCTTGATTCTTACCTGATGGTAACCAGACCTTAAGTCAATCTTGGAAAATACCTTTGCTCCTCTCATTTTATCAAAGAGGTCGTCAATCCTAGGCAAATGATATTTGTTCTTCATAGTGACTTTCTCTTGTGGTCTATAATCAATACACATCTTGCGTGTACCATATTTCTCTTTCTCGAACCAAACCAGTGCTTCCCACGGGGACACACTTGGCCTGATATACTTCTTTTCCCACAACTCTTGTAGCTGCATATTCTGCTCTAATATTTCTGGTGTACTCACCCTGTAGGGTGGCTTGGACACCGGTGCTTTACCCGGCACACATTCAATTGTAAAATCGATGTCCCTCTTTGGAGGAAGCCCTGGAACTTCATCACGAAAACATCATTGAATTCCTACAACACTTGACAACCCTCCAACCTAAGAGCATCATTTCCTCCAAAACATGAGTTGCATACACTCTACAACCTTTATCATAGAACTTCTTCAGCTGCATTGCTGAAATCTGCCTACTGGAGATCATGTTTTGGAATGCCTTTCACAACCTTTAGGTTTCCTTCTTCATCAAGCTTTGCTTTATGTGCTTCCAACCAATTCATTCCAGTGAGGACATCATAGGATCCAAGTGGCAGAAAATATAGACCTACACAGGTCACTAATCCATCTCATGACTAATCCATCTTTACTACCTCACTGAATTCCTCCTGGTTCCAGTGGTTAGTCTAACTAACCATGACCTTCTATGCTTTGACTTCTTCAAAGTGCACATCTCACAAGTCCAGGGGTGATATAGTCGTGAGTGGATCCAGGGTCAGTCAAAACAGAAATCGTATGCTCAGCAATCTCACCCTCAACTTCCATGACAATTGATTGATGATTGTTGGAGTAGTAATACATCCTTAGTACATAATTTTGACCCTAGGCTAACTTTATTTGCCTTCATGCAATGATATCCTATGGTTTAAGACTTAGGAGAGTTGATTCAGCAAGATAATTGGTTATTTTGGCCTATTCACACCTACAACAACACTCTAGTTGATCAACCCAGCACATGTGCACCTCATTTAATGCCTTGGGGTGCTACATCCTTGATTTGGGCGATTTGGGTTTGACTAGGGGGTGCTAGTGGTGTATTTGGTCCATTTTGGCTCTCCCATGAGCATTTATTGCCACCTAGAGCATCCTACTCACCTCTATCTTCTCACCCACACTTTTCTAGGACTCATTAATGACCTAACACACTTCACCAATGTTCGCATGAGGTTTCGTGATTGTTTGAGCTGAGTTGGAGCTCCTTTGGTCCACTTAGGGGGGATCGAGGTAATATCTCAGCATGACACTTGTACTTTCCCAATTGGATTCCAAAGCCACTCAAATTTTGTCCAATGTATTATAAATGTGTACCATAGCATCTATAAGATGTTTGATAAGCAATTAGCACCATTCACATGTGTTATTCCGGCTATTTTTTCTCTCTTTGTTGATTCTCTTGCACATTTTGTCAAACAATTCATGTGTGAAGATTGTTCTAGCTCCTAGATCTGATTAAGAAGTAAATTATAACATGGTATCAGAGCAGGTTGGAGCTGCAAACAAATCTTGTGAGGTTTGAGTTGTTGTTTAGGGCATATTTCTAGAAAACTTGAGTGTTTGCTTTGCAGGTGTAACAATTTTTTTTGTCACAGGTTGCGCAAGTAGGATGGATCAAACTCGAGCTCTGCTTAGTCTATTCAATTATTTTGAGTGGAAGGATGAGATGGTCATCCAGTTGAGGCCCAAGGGCCTCTACCGGGTCACCATGGGAACTGAGAACAAGCCAAATTTTGATGTGGAGAAAGATGAGTATTTTAATAGGCTTGATGACTCCTTCAATATGCTCTGCCTTGACACTTCAAGAGAACTTCTCTTTCACGTAGAAATTCTTGGCACACCGAATGAAGTTTGGGTCATTATTCAGGAAGACGGATGAAATGAGAGGCCATCATCTTGAGAATGAGCTAATCTCACTGAGCCCAGCTCACTACAAGACCATTAAAGACTTCTTCACCAAGTTTAAAGCGCTAGTACTTCAAATAAAACAATGTGGCATAGAGAATACAGGTGACCATATTATCTTGTCCATCCTTTCTAAGTTGGGGCTAGAGTATTCTGTACATGTTTCGACATTTCACTCTAGCAAACTTACAACTAGAAATTGGAAGATGCTTGCTATATCAGATTTCATGGAGTCTTTGACTCAGGAAAAGAACAAGCTCATACAAATGGGTACCATCATCAAATCCAAGGATCAAGCCCTTGCTATTGGTGTATCAAATCAATCCCAGAGAAAGAAGAGAGATTTGAAGCAAAAGGAGAAAGAGAAGAAGGAATAAAGCTCAGAAAGCTCTAGTTCTACTGATGGGAGCTCGAGATCCAGGAAGGGGACAAATAAGAGAGGAATACCCACATGTGATTATTGCAGAGGTTCACATCTTGAGAAATCTTGTTTTAGAAATAAAATGGACATCATGACCAAGCTCCTTGAGGAGAACCATATTGTTTTTCCAGAATTTACAAAAAGATGGGAGCGCAAGCAAGGAAATGGTAAGGTTGAGCATGCATTGGGTGCATGGATAAAACACAATTCTATTTTCTCTGTTTTTGATAGCTTTGTTTCTGATTCACATTCTGATATATCAGAACCTAAAACCTCCATCCCTTCCTTGAAAAATTTCTAGTCAGTTCATCAAAGCTTCCTCCCAAGACTATTCATTTTCACTAGCTTTTGATGTGCCTTCTGAAATCCCTTTCCCAATCCATTCAAATATTTTCATTTATGATTCTAAAGATGATATACAGGCTGACATACATCCTATGACATTCATTGACTCATTTCCCCAACCATCTCATGAACAAAAGACCCATCAACCCTCAATTTCACTAGTTGGAAATTCAAAAAATTGCCTAGTTTCCAATGCTATGTCTCTTGTATATGTTTCTATTATGTCTTGTATGTATTTCATTGGTTGGACAGACATATCATTGGCCTTTGTGGGACTTCTGTTCCATATTTATGGACTTGATTTCACCACCCATGGTTCGAATCTCAATTCTCCATATCTTCCAGGTTCGCTCAACTACAATTGTGATCTAGTTGCTCACTCTCTTGTTCCTATGGATCCATTCGCTCATGTAGATACCATACCTATGATATTTTATTCTATGTATGACATGTATTCTGATATTTCAGAGCCTCATGATCTTTGTTACCAATTTATGAATGTGCTTCATCAAATTGGGATAAATATTCATGGTTTTATTCATGATATGGCAACTACACATATTGCAGATTTTGTTGAATCTTTTGATGTTATTTGGGAAAGAGTTTGCTGAGATATCTTTTCCATGGCTGATTATGCAATTAGATCATAGTATGCTTGTATAAAAATAAATTCTTATGATGCCCCTCTACCATCAAATCATGACCATCAAAGGGCCTCTCCACATGATCTTTGTTTACAGCACTTTGATGCATTGATGCATGATCTTGGCATCCACACCATCTTCACCAAGTCCATCACCAAGAAGTTGTTCTTTCAGCTCATTCAAGAGAAGAAGAGGACATGTCGAAGACATTTTTTATCTCTCCCATATCCATTTTTGAGGGGAGATTTTGTCCCATGAGGTTTTCCTCCTTACCTCGGTTACATAGATCAATAAAATTTGTTGTAAAAGGTGACTTGTGCCTTAGTTGCCAAGGCCTTAATAAATATTTTTGATTAAATTGTACTAAGTTTGGATTAAGAGGGGGTGTTGGAGAAGTAATACATCTTTAGTACATAGTTTTGACCTTAGGTTAACTTTATTTTCCTTCATGCAATGATATCCTATGGTTTAAGGCTTAGGAGAGCTGATTCAACAAGATAACTGGATATTTTGGTTTGTTCACACGTACAGCAATGCCCTAGTTGGTCAACCCAACACATGTGCACCACATTTAATGTCTTGGGGCGCTACATCCTTGATTTGGGTGATCTGGGTTTGACTAGGGGGTGCCAGTGGTGTATTTGGTCCATTTTGGCTCTCCCATGAGCATTTATTTCCACCTAGAGCATCCCAGTCACTTCTATCTTCTCACCCACATTTTCCTAGGACTCATTAATGACCTAGCACACTTCACCAATGTTCACATGAGGTTTTGTGACTGTTTGAGTTGAGTTGGAGCTCCTTTGGTCCACATAGGGGGGATTAAGGTCAAATCTCATCATGACACTTGTTCTTTCCCAATTAGCTGCCAGAGCCACTATAATTTTGTCCAATGTATTCTAAATGTGTACCATAGCATCTACAAGATGTATGATAATAATATGATCAGCAATTAGCACCATTAACATGTGTTATTCTAGCTATTTTATGTCTCTTTGTTGATTCTCTTGCACATTTTTTCAAACACTTCATGTGTGAATATTGTTCTAGTTCCTAGATCTGATTAAGAAGTAAATTCTCACAATAATATGCCTTTTCTAATTTAGGGGGTGAGAAGGTTTGAAACCTTTCTTCCTTGGGTCAAGCTTCACATTCTTCTTGTGAGAATTTCTCGAACTCCCTTCCATCATAGGCCGATCGCCTTCTTGAAACAATATATTCCATTTCTATTTCATAACAGACTTCTTCCTCTATATGTCAGCAACACTATTATCAAAATATGCAAGTGTCTTCCCATGTTTATCTCCACGAGACCATGTCATCTCATCCTTGAACTCCAGAATAAACTTTTTGTTTTGGTCCATGTTAGGAGTACATGAATACTCCCATGGGTCTTCATTTACCTATGGGGAAACCTTACAAGGTTCAACACATGTTATTCCCATGGATATACACAATTCATTAATGTAAAAATCATTGAAACTCTTATCTCCCATTGACTTTCTTAATAGCACATTCTTCTGCTGGTATGAACTTTCCCAATATTTCATGAGGCGTTAACCTAGTCCTTCTTCTGTACCATATTTTCTAAGATGATGTTATGTTCTGCTTTACAACAGTGAACATATTCCCCTGTCAATGGTCCAATTCTGTCTTTGCTCAAAGCATCCATCCTATGCTTCAGAACTTGCATAGACACGTCATCTAAATGTGCTTCAATACCATCTTCATATGGTGTCCCTTCATCTATAATGGAAAGATGTTTTGCTTTCATAATTTCTTCTTCCAAGGTGAATCCCTCTCCATCAGAATACAATCTTGATTCTGCTTTATAGAAATGTCCTTGTACATTTCTTTTTCTCCCTTTATCTTCTTATCATCTTCAACTAACTGTCTCAGGGGGACAACGGGGGGCAAGGGGGATTTCCCCCTTGTGGTTTCTTAGCGCAATATGGCGCACAAACACGCTGTCATTTTTCATCTTTCTGGCCCCTGCAATTTTTATGAAAAACCGATTGAATTTCCCCATTTCGGCCTATTGTAGCTGCAACTTTCTTCCCAAATTTTTAAAAATTTTGGACTCTCTTTGTTGATTTTATCTTGCCTGGTTTTATTGGTTTCCTAAACTCAGTTGTTCCTTTGCTACAATTTTGGATTTTCCCAAGTTTGAATTGAGTTCAATTGTTTACACCTTTAAGAGGATGAATGAATTTTTTTGTCTACAAATGCTTTTGACTTATGGATTGATTTCCTTTATTGTTGTCGAAGGTCGTTTGAACAATGAATTGGGGCAATAGTTATTTACGTAGCCACCGTTGCGGAAGGTAATTTACGAATTTCCCTATGGACAGTCATGTTTTTCGCCGATGGTTTTTATCTCCTTTGTTTATTTTTTCAAAACTTTTGACTATCGACATTTTCTGTTTTCTCACGATCAGAACATTAGTCCTTTGCATTACCACCTTTTCGGATGGTAGATTGCAAGCACCCCGACGGAAGCCCATATCTTTGTCGATTCTATGAGTTTTTGTTTTTAAAATGATTTGTTTTCTTTTCGCTATTCAGAACTATTTTTGACATTTGATGAGAGGACTAGCCCTTTTCTTTGCTGATGCATGATCTTTAGTTGTTTCGATCGCTGAAGGTTTCGTGATTTGCGGGGTCCGTAGTCAGTTTGGCATCTACCGTTGCGGCGATCGTTCGCACTATCTTTCCGATTTTTAGTTGATTTATATGTCGATGCATTTCTAGCTAGCTCCTCATTCTTCTGATCATCGATGATGTCCTTTTACCGCGGAAAACAAAGTCCCTATGTCTTCCACCGTTGCGGCTCCTTAGTGCACTAACCATCCGATTACTTCGTATTTTTCCCGTCGGTGAGGGTTTTCCTGCCTTTCTCATGTGCTTTTACCCTATTTTTCGATGGCGGTTACTTTTGTCAGCTCTCATGCTTTCATCGAAGGATGTCGAATTGGTCCAAAGGTGGCCTGGATTGAGTAAAGAGTTTGTTTTTTGGGCTTGCGATTTTAGTTTGGACAGTGGATTTAGCGTAGTTCAAGATATGAAAGGACAGGATTTTCATTGCATTATCATTTTTTTCTCTTCATGCATTAATATTTTTGATAGTTCACTTTACAAGATGTATGTTTTAATACAGTTTGCATTACTTTTTCAAATGCTAAGTGATCTAAGAACTGGTTATTCATGATAAGGTAATTGCCGCTGTAGAGAAGATATGTCTAGAATACAAAGCAGAAGAAAGGAGGAAGCAAGGAAGGAAGAGAAACAAAATGAAAAAGCATAGATGAAGAAAGAGGAGAAGAAAGTAAGAGTCTGAGATCTCAAACAGATCGATAGCAGCAGAGGCCCTGGCTCGGGAAAATTTAATCAATTACCAAGCTGGTCCCTTTTATAAAGTGCTCTTAAAATCTTAATATGAAATGTAACGTATTGTAAAAATCATGAGCACTCACTAAAAGACAAAATCATGGGACTGAACGGTTTGGGGGAGCCCAAAGGTCACCGAGGGGCAACCCAGGAGTTTTTCTTGTAGTATAAGTATAGGAGAGTTAGATAGAGTCAAGGACTTTTTCCCAGATAGATTTGCGAGAGTATGTTGTAAGAAGAACTATTTCCTTTTGCAATAAAGAAATTACAAGTTTCCTGTTGGAGAAAGCTTTGTGGAAGGTTTCAAATGTTGTGCTATGGATTTGTTAAATGTGAACTATTTCGTTTTCAGCTGTTATCCATTAACTGTGAGATCGTTCTAACTCTTTGAACCCATGTTCTTGTTATGAATGCGCTCTAGTTTATTCTATGAAATTTCCACTGTGAGTAATGAATATTGTTCATAAACAATTAGCTATCTGGTTGTTCATATATCTATAAATGTTCATGTGTTTTGAAATAATAACAGCTATCTGTGATTTTTCTTAATGCATGCACAAAATACATTACTCATTGATGAATAATAATCTTGCTCCCTAGGGATAGGTTAGATAGTTAGTTTTAGTTTTTCTTGCTGTGTGTGGTTTAGATGCGAGAGAGTTAAGACAAGAGGTAAGAACCAGCGCATCACATTGTGACCGCTCCTCGTATTCTCTATCAATCTGCATTTTTTATATAGGCACTTGCATCTCATACTTAATACAAAAAACTAAAAACATACACGGTGGACCGGGTTGTAACCGGTAAAACCTTTTATTTTGATACTTGACGTACGGTATCCGGACCGTAAACTGGACAGATTCCCCATACCAAATAGTAACAGGCTAGTTGGGAACGTTTATTGCGGAGAATCCCTATCTGTTGTTACCTACGATTTTCCAGGCCTCAACAATTTTTGGCGCTATAAGGAGGGTCACCAGTGCATGGCTGGCCGAGGAAACCCATTTTCTCGAGATTATTCCACCTATGACAGTTCTAAAAGCAGTTTGTTTCCCAATCCAATTCCTGAAGAGAAGGGTAAAGAGCATCTGTATTCTATCGATAACGAAGTAGTTAATGATCTGAGAAGATATAATAGGGAATATGTGAAGAAGATTGGAGGATTACCAATTATTCCTATCTTACCCAAAAGAGAATATCGGAAGAAAGACCGCCCTATAGTGGAAGATGCAGTGTTGGTTGGAGATTTTGAAGAACTGATAGAAACAACCTTACAGGAAGTTGTTCAACCTTTGAATCAAGTGGGCCCAGATACACCTTACTATTCACCTGTTCACTCACCACCTCATTCTCCACCTAGACTCATGGCAAACATGAATGCAAATCAGCCACCCAACCCACCGAATCCACCACCTGCTTGGAGGGCTAGGTCACCTTTAAACCTGGCACCCCCTTTGCATGACTTACCTCATGCTTTTGAGAAAATGTTGCCTAAGTTTGACCCAAGCGAAAATATTTTTGGTAGATGATCATTTGCAAAGCTTTTACTTGGCTATAGAAGGAATAAGGGGTGGAGAACATGAGGATGTAGTTTGCAGATTGTTTCCACATACCCTGAAAGGAGAAGCAACCTCATGGTATTTTGCTCTACCTGCAAACTCAATCCCAAACTGGGACACATTTGAAAGCATATTCAGAAGTAAATATGCAGCCCAAAAAACTCATGCAGATCTAATGAAAGGGTTATGCGCTTTGAAGAAAGAAAGAAAAGAGTAAGTGCATAGTTTCACCCAAAGGTTTGATTCTTATCTTAAAAAAAAATCTGCAGCTGATAAGCCTTCTGATAAAGTTCTGATCGAATACTATACTTCAGCTCTAGGGCTTGACTTGCCCATGTTTGCTAAGATGCAAGTCAAACCTACGTTATCATAAACTTATGAAGAATCTAAGAGAGTAGAAGTTGAAAAAGAGAGCATAGAAGATTATCATGAGCAGTCGAGAGAACAAACTTTTGGTAAGAAAGCATTGTTACTGACTAAGCCTAAGGATGAGAAATCACATGACTTTGAAGGGATAGTGAAAATGATGCAGAAGCTATCCAACAGAATAATAGATTTGGAAAAGGAAAAAGAAGCTCAGAAATCTTATAAGCCTTACTATAAAAGGAGAGAGGACAACAATCAATCTAAACCTCCTCCACACAGTCCTGCATCAATGAATTTAACAGAGGCAGGTATGGATAATTTTTGCACCTTTCATCAGCAGCCTCATTCTGAAAAAAATTTCCCCCAATGGATCAATTCGATGACATTAGTAATGAATCAGCTATTGGACTCCAAACTAACATAAGCTAATGAAGAGGAAGAAAAAAATAAGCAACCCAAATAAAAACAAGAAGAGGATGCTCTAGTTTTATGGGACGGTGTCTCAATGTTTGATACCAAAGAAGAAGGCTATCTAAAACAAGAGGAGATATCCGAAACAAGCATGACAACAAGAAGTCAAGGTTTGATAAAAGAGGACAGATCAGTACTCCCGAAAATCAAGAGACTTCAAAAGAATGTAAAGAAAATTCAGAATAGCACCACAGCTGATAAAATACCTGAATTCACCATTACAAGTCAAAATCCAAAGAAAATTAACATGCCTGTTAATCCCGTCGAAGAAAAAATTGATAATGTAAAGAAGAATCTCGAAGAACATAAGATGGAATATAATATTGTGGAAGATATTAAAAGGGCTAAGGCAAATATGTCACTATTTGAAATGTGTAATATGCCTCAGCAGAAAAAAATTGTTTAAGGCTCTTGAAGTACCAGAGGAAAAGATTCCCACTGACAATCAACCTGAAGAAGAAGATATTGGTGAAGTAAGTGTGGGAGGTAAGTCTAAATGCAAAACCCCACCATTTCTCCTAACTTTTGAAATTTTCAACCATAACGTGCACAACTGTTTAGTGGACTCAGGGGCATTAGTCAATGTTATGCCACTTTCAGTCTGAAGAAGATAAATGGACAACCTAAACCATCTACTTGGCCGGTCATTCAGTTAGACATAACAACTGTGAAGGTAATTGGGGAAATGGAGGATGTTTTGATTAGACTATCTTCAAATGAAAAGGTATGTCAGTTCATCGATATTGTAGTAGCAGGCATACTTGAGGCTTATGGAGTTGTTTTGAGTTGGGATTGGTCAGCAAAGCTAAATGGATATTTTGCATTAGATTGGTCACATCTATGGTTGCCTTATAAGGGAAGTCCCAAGCAAATAAAAGTATTAAGAGAGCCCCATATGAAGCACAATGTTACTCAGTTGGAGGGTAAGAATGAACCAGTGAATTCTATGTTGGGAAATTACTTTATTGAGCTTGAACCGGGAAATTACCAAGTAGAAGAATCCAACGGTACACCAGACACACAGCCCGATCTCCTTCGATTTTCATGGGTTGATGAATTTGACTGTAAAATAGTAGACTTAGTTTCAAATGTAGTTTTTGATTCAAGTGCAGTAGAAGTAGATAGTTTTTGGACACTTTTTTTTATGGATCTAAAACTTTGGAAGGATTAGGAGCTAGCTGTGTCCTGATTGATACAAAGAAAAATAAACATTTTCTTTCATGTATATTAGAGTTTGAATGTACCAATAACACAGCCGAATATGAAGCATTAGTTCAGGGACTAAGAAAAGCAATTGAATAAAAAATAAAAAATCTGAAAGTGTATGGGGATTCTGAAATAATTGTAAAGCAAATTCGAAAACAGATACATTGCATCTCACCTCATTTAAAAGCTTATCAGAATGAAATGTGGGATTTGCTTACAAATTTTTATGCATTTAATATTGTATCCATTCCTAGACTTAAGAATGCAGTAGCTGACTTGTTATCTATCTCAGCTGCAAGGCTTGTACCTTCAAATAAAAAGTGTTCTATTGAATTACTTTTCAGGCCTTCGGTTCCAGACATGATTACTAATCTACAAGTTTTTGATGATGATCAACAAATCTTGGAATGTTTGATGAATGATGAAACTTTCAAAGGTGCAATTATCGATGACGAAGAACACCAAGCTAAGTTAAAATTTGATAACTTCATTCCTAAAGGGGTTAGGACCTTAGAGAGGATGTTTGATTTAGACAACAAATTCAGAAGACCAGAAAATGTCAAGACTCATAGCTCATCTTTGCAATTCGAGCTGATAAATTTAGGAACTGAATTTGAACCCAAATATGTAAATTTGGGAAAGTGTTGTTCCCCGGGTGAAAGAAATAATTTCATTAGTTTGTTCAAACAATACAAAGATGTATTTGCCTGGACATATGAAGAGCTTAAAACATAGGAGACCAAGATTATACGACATGTCATTCCTATTAGATCTGGAGTCAAGCCTTATCAACAACCTTTGCGGAAGATGCATCCAAAACCGGAGCCTTTAAATCGGAGTGAAGTGAAAACATTATTGGATGCCAAAATTATATTCAAATTCAGACACTCGGAATGGGTTTCAAATTTGGTACCAGTAAGGAAGAAATAAGGAGAGATCAGGCTATGTGTGATTTTCATAAACCTAAATCGTGGTTCTGATAAAGACAACTATCCAGTCCCACCCATGGAGAAGATATTGCAGATGGTTTCAGGTTCTGAGTTATTTTCATTATTAGATGGATTCTCTGGCTATAATCAAGTGTTAGTAGCCGAAGAAGACAGACTAAAAACTACATTCAAAACAAAATGGGGAACTTTTGCTTACAGAAGAATGCCCTTTGGACTCATCAACGCTGGAGCTACTTTCGAGAGGGCTATGGATATATCTTTCCACCGTCTAATTGGTCATAGTGTTGTAGTATATCTTGACGATGTCACAATATTTTCAAAGAAGAGAGAAGAACACGCATTCCATCTAAAACAAGTTTTCGAGTGTTGTCGAAATTATGGCATCTCACTGAATCCAAGGAAATGTGTGTTTACGGTTACAAAAGGAAAGCTACTGGGTCACGTGGTTTCTAAAAAGGGGATCTCCATAAACCCAGAAAGGATCAAAGCCATAGAACCGATCCCTTTACCCCATAACAAAAAAGGTATGCAATCATTCATGGGGACAATAAATTTCGTGCGAAGGTTTGTACCAGATTTCGCTCAAATTGTTAAACCTTTGCAGCAAATGGTGAAACAAAGTGTACAATTCAAGTGGACTGATGTAGAGAAGAATGCATTCAGTAAAATAAAGACATCTATTGCTCACGCACCATCTCTCAAAGTCCAAACTTTGAAAAAGATTTTATTTTGTACACTTTCACATATGATGATTCATTGGCAGTGGTGCTTACTCATAAGGAAGATGGGGGGGATGAGTACCCCATATCATTTATGAGCACTGGTCTGTAGGGAGCCGAATTGAATTACCTAGCTGTCGATAAACAAGCTTATGCAGTCTTCAAAATGGTAAAACAATTCAGGCCGTACATACTTAAGAACCGGACGAAGGTAATAGTTCCACACCCAGCTGTAAGGTCTCTTTTCGTACAAAAAGAATTAGGTGAAAGAAGAGGCAACTGGGTAACAAATTTACAAGAATATGACCTCGAATTCAAACTAGCATCCATAGTTAAAGGGCAAGGACTATGCAAACTAATGGCTGAAGGTAAAAACAATGAAGAAAATGATTGGGAAAATGAAGCGGAATTACATATGATGGATGTATGTCCTCTTTTCACAGCTCCAGATTCCTGGTACCGAGACCTTGTTCATTACCTTCAAGAAGGATTGTTGCCAGAACATTAGAATGCCAAACAATGAAGAGCGTTGCTCCTTAAATCAGCTGCATATTAGATCATTGATGGAATTTTATTTAGGAAGAATTATGATGGAGTCCTTCTCAGATGCTTAGAGAAAGAAGATGCCAAAAAGGTCATAACAAAGTTACATGATGGACCTGCTGGAGGTCATTTTTCTGGAGATATGACAGCCCATAAGATTCTTAGAGCCGGATACTATTGGACCACACTGTTTAAGGACACGCACGCCCATGTCAGAAAGTGTGATATCTGCTAGAGGTGTGGAGGAAGACAATCCAAAGCAATAGGACCATTCAAGCCTGTGATGATAACAGAACCATTTGAGCAATGGGGGATTGATATCATTGGCGAGATAAAACCAAATTCTTCCTTGCAACACAAATATATTTTGACGGCAACTGACTACTTCACTAGATGGGTCGAGGCAATTCCATTACGTAAAGTGAATGAAGATGTGGTCATGGATTTCTTGCAAGATCATATTATGACCAGGTTTAGGGTTCCAATTTCCCTGGTTTTTGATAATTCTACTTATTTTTCTTCTATTAGATTAACTGCTTTTGCTCATGAAAGAGGAATTAAGTTGCAATATTCTGCAAACCACTACCCACAAGGGAATGGTTAGGTAGAATCTACAAACAAGAATCTGATTAGGATCTTAAAAAAGACTATGATAGAAAACCAGAGAAGCTGGCATTTACATTATTGAATGCTCTTTGGGCTGATAGGGTCACACCCAAGAATTCCTTAGGTGTATCACATACCCTTGTTTATGGGAAAGAAGCTATCCTTCCTTCTAACATTATGCTACCATCTTTCATAATAGCCCAAGATTCTAGAGGCATAGATAACGAAGTCCTGCACATTAGAATCTATAATATTTTGAAGGTGGAAGAGTCTAGATCCAGGGCCAAAGAATGTTTTAAGCATCAACATGAAGTAGTGAAATGGTGGTTTGATAAACATAAAGCTGGAAAAAAGGAATTTGAAGTGGGAGACCTGGTTCTTAAGTGGGATCACCTACATGATGAAAAGGGGAAACACACGAAGTTTCAATAGTTATGGGTAGGCCCTTTTTAGATTGCAGCCAAACTTGGCCCCTCAACTTACAAATTGCAAGATTTACAGGGGTGGGAAGAGAACTTACCAGTTAATGGTTTAGTTCTCAAAACTTATTTTTCCTGATTTTTGTTTTTGTTTTATACATAAATAAACTGATTTAGTTGTTTATTTTTTATTTACCTTATTTCTGTTGTTTTTTAGATTTTGATGGATTTAAATAAAAGAAACAAACTTTTGGTTACATGGAGAGCATCAGAATTCTGGATTAACTAAAATCCTTGACTATAAGACTGTGTACTTTTGTTTTATCTGAAAGAATTTCTTCTAGTTTAGCAGTTTTCCTAAATGGCTATGAACACATTGAAGTCCTACTTAATCCTTGTAAACTAACTTAGGATCAAAATGTCTGGAATACTATTTCGAGGCTCCATCCATCTCACATTTAAAAAATGTCTTAGGGGGTGACAGCAAAAGACCCATGGAAAGGAAGCAAGGTAAACCGTATATTATATAAACAATCCCATGCCAAGAATTGAAAGCCAAAAAGAAAATAAGAGTCAAGAATCTCCTGAGAAAGCAATATGTATCAAAACAAAGTACTAAGTCATATGAGTACAAAATTGCCAAAGTTCTTCTCCGTCCGTGAGCTGAAAATTAAATACATCTCACACAAAGGACACTATGGATAGAGGAGCCTGAATAAAAATTCAGAAAGAAAGGCATGCAGAAGGACTCAAAAAGGAAAAAAAGGTCCAAAAGCACAAAAGGTGCAAAATGACATGGGAATGAGGAACAAATGAATATTTATATTTACCATATGTTACAATCTTGTGGTGTCCAAGTTGGAAACTACCCGAAGACAGAGGTAAAAAATGAAATTCATATTCCTGGCCTCAAAAGAGTTATTTGGACTTTTAAATCTTGGTTCCCATGATCCCTAAATTGGAATTATATCAATGATTAAAGTACATACATTTGTCATTTGGGAAATCCAGACATCTAGAGGAATTCAGCATGCTAGTATTTATTGTCAAAACAGTCTGTTGCTCAAAGAAGAAGTTTTCCAGAGATCTGGGTTCACTAGATAGTTGCCAATTGTTGCAACTACAACTTTCTTCCCAAATTTTTAAAAATTTTGGGCTCTCCTTGTTGATTTTATCTTGCCTGGTTTTATTGGTTTCCTGAACTCGGTTGTTCCTTTACTACAATTTTGGATTTTCCTGAGTTTGAATTGAGTTCAATTGTTTACCACTTTCAGAGGATGAATGATTTTTTTTGTTTACAAATGTTTTTGACTGTCTACAAATGCTTTTGACTTATGGATTGATTTCCTTTATCGTTGTCGGAGGTCGTTTGAACAGTGAATCGGGGCAGTAGTTCTTTACGCAGCCACCGTTGCGGAAGGTAAATTATGAATGTCCCGATGGACAGTCATGTTTTTCGTCGATGGTTTTTATCTCCTTTGTTTATTTTTTCAAAACTTTTGACTATCGACGTTTTCTGTTTCCTCACGATCCGAACATTAGTCCTTTGCGTTACCGCCATTTTGGATGGTAGATTACAAGCACCCCAACAGAAGCCCATATCTTTGTCGATTCCGCGAGTTTTTGTTTTTAAATTGATTTGTTTTCTTTTCGCTATTCATAACTATTTTTTACATTTGATCAAAGGACTAGCCCTTTGCTTTGCCGATGCATGATCTTTAGTTGTTTCAATCGCTGAAGGTTTCATGATTTGCGGGGTCCGTAGTCAGTTTGGAATGCACCGTTGCGGCGATCGTTTGCACTATCTTTCCAATTTTTAGTTGATTTATCTGCCGATGCATTTCTGGCTAGTTCCTCGTTCTTCCAATCGCTGATGATGTCCTTTTGTCGTGGAAGTCGTAGTCCTTATGTCTTCCGCCATTGCGGCTCCTTAGTGCACTAACCATCCAATTGCTTAGTATTTTTCCCACTGGTGAGGGTTTTCCCACCTTTCTCATGTGCTTTTACCCTATTTTTCAATGGCGGTTACTTTTGTCAGCTCTCATGCTTTCATTGGAGGATGTCAAATTGGTCCAGAGGTGGCCTGGATTGAGTAAAGAGTTTGTTTTTCAGACTTGCAATTTTAGTTTGCATAGTGGATTTAGCAGAGTTCAAGATACGAAAGGGCAGGATTTTCATTGCATTATCATTTTTTTCTCTTCATGCATTAATATTTTTGATAGTTCATTTACAAGATGTATGTTTTAATATAGTTTGCATTACTTTTTCAAACGCTAAGTGATCTAAGAATTGGTTATTCATGACAGGGTAATTGCTGCTGTAGAGAAAATATGTCTAGAAGACAAAGTAGAAGAAAGGAGGCAGCAAGGAAAGAAGAGAAATAAAATGAAGAAGTAGAGATGAAGAAAAAGGAGAAGAAAGTAAGGGTCTGAGATCTCAAACAGATCGATAGCAGCAGAGGCCCAGGCTTGGGAAAAGTTAATCACTTACCAAGCTAGTGCCTTTTATAAAGTGCTCTTAAAATCTTAATCTGAAATGTAACGTATTGTATAAATCGTGAGCACTCACTAAAAGACAAAATCATGGGACTGAACGGTTTGGGGGAGCCCAAAGGTCACCAAGGGGCATCCCAAGAGTTTTTCTTGTAGTATAAGTACAGGAGAGTTAGATAGAGTCAAGGAATTTTTCCCAGATAGATTTGTGAGAGTATGTTGTAAGAAGAACTATTTCCTTTTGCAATAAAGAAATTACAAGTTTCCCGTTGGAGAAAGCTTTGTGGAAGGTTTCAAATGCTGTGCTATGGATTTGTTGAATGTGAACTATTTCGTTTTCAGCTGTTATCCATTAACTGTGAGATCGTTCTAACTCTTTGAACCTATGTTCTTGTTATGAATGCACTCTAGTTTATTCTATGAAATTTCCACTGTGAGTAATGAATGTTGTCCATATATCTATAAATGTTCATGTGTTTTGAAATAAGTAATAGCTATCTGTGATTTTTCTTAATGCATGCACAAAATACATTACTCATTGATGAATAATAATCTTGCTCCCTAGGGATAGGTTAGATAGTTAGTTTTAGTTTTTCTTCATGTGTGTGGTTTAGATGCGAGAGAGTTAATACGAGAGGTAAGAACCTATGCATCACATTGTGACCACTCCTCGTATTCTCTATCAATCTGCATTTTTTAGATAGGCACTTGCATCTCATACTTAAATACAAAAAAACTAAAAAATACATGGTGGACCGGGCCATAACCGGTAAAACCTTTTATTTTGTTACTTGACCTACAGTAGTCGGACCGTAAACTGGACGGATTCCCCATACCAAATAGTAACGAGCTAGTTGGGAACGTTTACTGGGGAGAATCCCTAACTATTGTTACCTACGATTTTTGAGGCCTCAACACGTCCAAACTCAGCTTTTCCACCCGATCGACGAAACTCGGGTTTCTCTCCGATGTGTTGACAAAATTTGCCAATTTTTTCTAACAGGTATCGGCAAGCTTTTCCATTTTCTTCTGATTGGAAAAACCTTGCCAATATTTTCGATGTATCAGAAAAATTCTCCAAGTTCACCCGACACATCGACAAAATTCCAAGTTTTCTTTTGACACATCAACAAAATTCATCTTTTCTTGCCGATGCAGAAATTTTGGCACTTAGAAAAATTTGGAAAATTTTTCCTTCTTTCTTTCTTTCATCGGTGAAAACTCGACTTTTCTCCCGACACGTATCACTTGAAACCTAACTTTCCATCCGACACATATCGACTGAAACACCGCAAGTTTTTCGATGTGCATTGGCGAAACTCAGTTGATGTATAAACAAACTTCACCGCTTTCTGGCGATTTTACGAACACTTAGAAAATTTTCCAAAAATGTTCTTTCTTCCTTTCTTCATCGGATCTATTTAGAATTTTTCGCTGACACGGTCGCTGCAGCCTCGACAGCTCCATTCATCCTTTCACGCTGACGCTATCAACGCAACTCGTCCTTTTCACCTGACACACTTAGGCGAAACTCTGCTAACTCAGCCGACATGGTTGCTGCGATCCTTATTGGCTCCATTTAGCCAATTCAGCCGACATACCAACTCAACTTCACCCAACGCAACCGACACATTGGCAAAACTCACCCAGTTTTTCTGACATGCAAATTTTCTTCAAAGACATAGAAAAATTTCTGAAATTTTTTTCTTTCTCTGCCTTCCTTGTCGGCTCAACTTAGCCTTTCATGCTGACATTTTCGCTGCATACTTCGTCGGCTCAACTTAGCCAACTCAGCTGACATGTGTCGGCTCAACTCAACTGTAACACCCCGATTTTGATCCCATGGTATTAAATTGCATATGATGTAAATATTGTATTAAATCATTGTGTGGAGCTCAAGGCAAAGGCCCCACCATGGGTTTAGTGATTGATGTTTTGGCGATTAAAATTGATGCCAAAGGTTTATGTGCTAGCCAAGCACAATGTGTTTTTGAGACATCATGTAAAATGCAAATTAATAAAAATACCACGACTAGATACGCACCGCAACGTTAAAGAGAAGGGGGCATGATTTCACAAGGAATAGGGAGGGGGAATTATTCAACCTTGATCCAATGGGTAAAAGCCAATGTCTAAGGGAAAACCCATAGTGTGGTCAACTACCCTTTTTGTCTTTTGTGTCCAGTCATCTCTAAGTTGGTGGAGAAAGTTATTGCCTTGGGATGGGAAAGGTATGGAGGTCAAATTTGAATTAGGGAAGTCACCCATTTTTGGAAAGTGTGTTTTTGAATTGTGGGGCAAGTAAAATATTGGGAAGGCATGCCCAATCCATTATGCACCCATGCCTTTCATTTCCTCATCCATTCCCTTCATGTGGAGGCTCTCTCACGCAGGAGCAGCAGGAGGGAGCTCTCTCCCTCACATTTGGAGGATGTTTCTCCATTTGGGCATGCCCAGAAATTGGTTTGGGGTCTTGCTGAGCGAATGTGAAACAAGGGTGGATGATTTGGGGGTTTCTAAGGGATGCTTTTGGTCCTCCTCACGCAGCAGGAGATTGTTGAGTCATTATCTTCATGTTTTTCTGTTGTTTCTCTATTTTTCCATGCCCATATTTTTGTTTTTGGAGCTGTGCAGGGATGGGAAAAGGAGACCCAAGATTTGGGCATGGATGGGGGTCATTTTAGACTCTACATTGCCCAGAAACGTTTATGGGATCGGATTTTACTCACAGGGTTTTTCCCTAATTTTTACGAGTTTGTTCTTGATTGCAAAACCATCTTTTTTTATTGCTGTGTGTTTCCCTCACATGGGCAGTCATTTTCTTCAATTTTCCCCAGGGTGGGAATTATTTTTTGTAAAGATCAATGGGTGGGTTTCCTCCCCTGTGATTTGGATGCATTTACCCATTGTTTTCGAGGTGGAAATCATTTTTTGGTAATTCTCAGAAAGTGGAAGAAGAGACCCACGATTTCTTAGGGTTGTCAAGTCCGTTTTGGCCAAGTTAGGGCCAAAACGTCCCTGTAAATTGAAATTACTATCATAGGGTTGTTTTACCCTTGTTTCATTTTTCATTTTGGTTCCCTGAAACGTTCTATTCATATCCAATGGTTGTGTATGATTTTGTTTGATTAAATGGGTTGATTGTGTGTTTGATGCAAGCATGGTTTGGCTAGAAAAGTCCAAATAACTCGTGTATTGTTGGCTAGTTGCCTTAGCAGTCTGTAAAACCCAATTTCTTATTGGCTTGGTTGGGAAGTCTGTGAAACCCAACACTGTGTTGGATTGACTATGGATGTTTTGGTTTTTGGGCTATATGTGAGACTGTTATTTCTCTAGTTCCTTGAGGAATCATTCCTAGCTCAGGGGTGGCAGTGATATTGAGAGATTGATGAGCACACTAGCTTATGGTTGGCTGGAATGTTGCAGTGACGTAGCTAGTTGCGGGCCAACTTCGTTTCCAGATAAGTAGTCTTGTGTATTTAATCTCTTCAATGAATTGTTTATGAATTAGAATGAATATGATGAATGGATGAATGAAATAAATATGTTTGCTTCCTTTATAGATTGCATGGTGCATCTGTGCATGTTTTTATATTAATGCATTTTGCTTTTATGCTTATGATCATGGAGCTAGATTTCCTATTTCGCATCAACAGTGTGTTGGTCGCGTCCTATCCATCGTTGGTATGAGGGGTGGAGACGTGACATCAACTAACTGAGCCGACAAACAATTTCCAACACTTAGGAAATTTTTGAAAATTTCACCTTCCTGTTGCTTTTACTACTGACCACAGAGGGTGATCTTGCCTTTATCAACTGCTCCTCATGGCCCATTGAGGCCCAATGCTGCAACTGTTTCTCTAATACCACACTGTCATGTCCCCACCCCTTTACCAGAGAGAACGCAATTATGCTGCTATCAAATCCGGGAAATCTAGCCCCATGAACATAAACATAAAATGGATTGAACATAAAAATACATACACAAATGCATAATACATGAAATATACAGTGGAAGCAAATCATTCTGATTCAACACATTCAACATGTTCATAATTCATAAATCAAACAAATACAGTTGCAGAGGTAAGCAGGCAATAGAAATACAAGTGAATACTTATCTTGTAATTGAGCTAGCCCACTACTAGCTATGTCCCTGCAACGTTCCACCCAACCATAGGCCAGTGTGCTCATCAATCTCTCAACATCACTGCCACCCCTGAGCTGGGCATGATTCCACAAGGCATTAGGGAACAACATGCTTACACACAGCAATACCATACATCCACAGTCAAGCCAACACATAGTTGGGGTTCACAAACTGTCCAACCAAGCTAATGAACAACTGGGTTCCACGGCTATTAAGGCAACAAACCAATTACATAGGGGTTCCTTGGACTTACTCAGCCAAGCAAACAATCACCCCCAAACACAACCAACCATCTGACAGATGGGTTTCTTGGACTTACTCTTCCAAGCCAACACAAAAATGCACACAACAGCAAAATGCAGGTGTTGAGTATGAAAGAAAACGTTTTGCAACTAAATAACGATTTGGTGAAAGGGACAACCACCCTTTGATAGAAAATACAATTTCACAAATCGTCCACGGGAAACCAAAACAAAATGGCTAAGGGGAAAACAACCCTACATGAGAAAACATGATTTCAGGAACGTCCTTGGACTTCATAGAGGTAAAAACGACCTCATCAAACCCCCGTTTCATGGATCTGAATTTAGAAAAATGTCTATGGCACTATAGAAGAAAACAAATCCTCCCCAAATCCACATATCGTAAATTTCCTCTGGACGTTCACACATCAATAACAAAATAGATTTCCTAGCTGGGAGAAAGTGAGGAAAATGTAGAAAAATGTGAGGGAAACTCCCAGCTCACTCACAGGGGCAAAAACGACCTCTTCCAACCCCAAGAATCATGGTCTTCTTCTTCCCATTCGTCGGCAACACAGAAAACGAATTCTGAACATGGAGAAAATGAAGAAAGTAGTAAGAAAATCGTGAGGGAGAAAACTCAACAAGATTCAAGTGCGTGAGAGAGCCCAACCTCCATGAGAATGGGCGAGGAATGAAAGATATGGGTGAATAATGGCTTGGGCATGCATTTCCAAGCATTTACTTTCCCCACAAGTAAAAAACACATTTTCCAAAAAATGGGTGGCTTCCCAAATTCGAATTTGACCTCCATACCTTTCCCATCCCAAGGAAATAACTTCTTCAACCATTTCTAGATGACTAGACACAAAAGGACAAAATGGGTAGTTGACAACTTATGGGTTTTACCCTTTGACATTTGGCTTTTCCCCATTGGCTCAAGGGTTTCAATATTTTCCCCTCCCTATTCCTTATGAAATCATGCCCCCATGTCTTTAACGTTGTGGCGCATAGCTACTTGTGATATTTTTATTAATTTGCATTTTTACATGATGTCTCAAAATATATTGTGCGTGGCTAGCACATAAACCATCGGCATCGAATTTAATTGCCGAAACATAGAACACTAAATCCATTGTGGGGCCTTTTCTTTGAGCTTCACACCATGATTTAATACAATATTTGCATCATATGCAATTTAATACCATGGGGTAAAAACCGGGATGTTACATTAACCAACATAGATCCATATTAAAGGCGGCTCTACCAAGCGTCGAGAGGGATAAAATCTCTTGAGGTGTAAACCCTTTCCCCTTTATTGAATCCAATACTCACCCATTTTGTCATTAAAATTGCATCTTCAACATAATATGTGTAGTTGAATGGCAGGTTGCCGTGGATTATCACGCTACGGGGTATCATTGCACATTATTGCACATTACCATGGATGATATTCCTATTAAATTTTCATATGCTTAGCTAAGACATCAGTATTTCATTTCATTTTCATAACAAAAGCATATAAACAGGATCACTGAAAGATAGACAAGCACAACCATACAAAATGAACACAAAGATTTATCCTGGGAAAACCCTAAAGGGAAAAACCCAGCAAAAGCTTCCTCAATATAGATGCCCCAAAAAGGTAAAAGATAAAACCAACAAGGAGATCAAAGCCTGATCCTCCTCCTTCTCCAGCTACTCTTCTCTTCTCCACTAATGCACTACACGAGTGAGAGCGTGTGTGTCAAATGAGGAGCGCCACACCTCTATTTATATTCATCCGTTCACTTTAATTAACTCATCCGACATGTAGGCTCGAGTTAATCATGTAGGCTCGAGTTACACATGTAGGCTCAAGTAACCACACCGGGATGCTAATAACCCACCTTTACATTTAGAGGGGACTACCTCATGACTCTTATTAGTTCTTCTGATTAGAAGCATCAGGGTACAAAGTAATACAAGTGGTTCTCCCGATAGGACCCTTGAGGACCACAAAAGATACATATAGAATATTCTTCGAAGTTACAATATTTCAACACTCCCCCTTAACAAGAAGGGTATTCTACAACAACAATAATAGGAGAGAGAGAGATAGAGGACATCATCAACATCATCAGGGTAACACATCTATAAATCATTGGAAGCTTTTCTACATTATGTAGTCTTCAGTCTTCAGCAACATCAACACTTTGAATGCTTCGATCAGCAACAACTTTGACCGCTTCGATTAGCAACATCTTTGACTGCTTCGATCAGCAACATCTTTGACCTTTTGATTAGTAGCAGCATCATCTTCAGCACTTTGACCTTTCGATCAGCAACATCATCATCATCATACTCTGATCTTCGAACAGCAACATCATCATCATCGTACTATGATCTTTTGAACAACAACATCATCATCATCATACTCTAATCTTTCGAACAACAACATCATCATCAACAACAACCTGCAATCCACAACACAAAGATGAAAAGTCTTTGGATCACTTTTGGACCTAAGTCCAGGGATGATACAATCCTACCACTTTCACGGGGATGATGCAATCTCACCACATTCACGAGGGTCGAGACCTCTAGATACATTTTGAACTGAGGTTCCGGGATGATGCAATCTGCCACTTTCACGAGGGCCGAGACCTGCAGATACATTTTGAACCAAGGTTCAGGGATGATGCAATCCACCACTTTCATAGGGGCTGAGACCTCTGGATACATTTTGAACCGAAGTTCAGGGATGATGCAATCCGCCACTTTCACGGGGGCCGAGACCTCTGGATACATTTTGAACTGAAGTTCAAGGATGATGCAATCCCACCACATTCATGGGGGCCGAGACCTCCGGATACATTTTGAACCAAAGTTCAGGGATGATGCAATCCCACCACATTCACGGGGGCCGAGACCTCTGGATACATTTTGAACCGAAGTTCAGGGATGATGCAATCCCACCACATTCACGGGGGCCGAGACCTCTAGATACATTTTGAACTGAAGTTCAAGGATGATGCAATCCCACCACATTCACGGGGGTCGAGACCTCCGGATACATTTTGAACTAAAGTTCAGGGATGATGCAATCCCACCACATTCATGGGGGCCGAGACCTTCGGATACATTTTGAACCGAAGTTCAGGGATGATGCAATCCCACCACATTCACGGGGGCTGAGACCTTCGGATACATTTTGAACCGAAGTTCAGGGATGATGCAATCCCATCACATTCTCGAGGACCAAAGTCACCAAATCTATTCTGGACATATGTCCTAGGATGATACAATCCCTCTTCATTCTCGAGGACCGAGGTCACCGAATCACTTTAGGGCAGGTGCCCAGGGATGATACAATCCCATTGCAACATCACTACTCCCCCTTTCAAGGAAGGTCCTTCCGAACCACACCAAGATTGTCTCGAAAGTGTTCAAACTTTACTCGATATAGAGGCTTTGTCAGCACATCATCATCTAAACCATCATCATCTACATATTTAGTATGTGAATACTGAACTATCACCATTTGTATCTCCAGTATGTGAATACTGAAAGCATCATCATCTATATCTTCAATATGGGAATACTTAAACATCATCATCTCTATATTCAGTATAGAAATACTGAATCACCATCATCTGCATCTACAGTATGTAAATACTGAAACATCATCATCTGCATCTTATCTCGTATGTAGAAATACCAGATTTCTATGTGTTACGACAGAACACAGGGTTCTCTATCATCACAACTCTGGTTATCACATAGAATCGTCAGAGTATCCATCTCTAGGTTGAATAAACCTGACATTAGCTTCCGTAGCCATATGGCTTCACAACTAGCAGAGCAAGCTGCTATATATTTTTCTTCGGCTGTGCTTAGAGCAACACTAGACTACTTTCTGCTAAACCATGAAATCATAGCAGATCCCAGACTATAACATCCACCTGATGTGTTTTTTCTATCTAAGACACTTCCAGCCCAATCTGCATCTGTATAGCCATACAATCTATACTCATGGCTACCATCATAGTATAGACCAAAGTCTATCGTCCCTTTCAGATATCTCATCACATGGTTTGCAGCTACTAAGTGAACTCGTCTTGGTTGAACAAGATATTGGCTCAAGGTGTTTACAGCAAAGCAAATGTTTGGTCTGGTATTTGTTAAGTAAATCAATGACCCAAAGATCTGTTTGTATTGAGTCACATCCACTAACTCTGATGAGTCATCAGCTAGCAGGTTCAGGTTGGAGTCCATGGGTGTGGCCATGGCTTTGCATTCCAACATATTGAATCTTTTCAATATCTCTACCGCATACTTTCCCTGGTTGAGAAAGATTCCTTCTGTACTTTGCCATACTTCTAGACCTAGGAAATAATGCATCAATCCAAGGTCTTTCATCTCAAATTCTTTTGCTAGTTTCTTCTTACTTTCCATAATTTGTTTCTCACTCCCTGTCAAGAATAAGTCATCCACATATAATAGCAGGATGACAAGTTCATCTTTTACAACCTTAAGATAAAGGTTAGGATCGACTTTACTCTTGGCAAAGCCCATGCTCGTCAGGAAACTATCTATTCTTCCATACCAAGCTCTGGGAGCTTGCTTTAGGCCATAGAGGGCCTTCTTCGACTTGCATACATGAGTCCATCTGTCTTCAACTTCAAATCCTCTTGACTAATCGATGTAAACATCTTCCCCAATCACACCATTAAGGAAAGCTTGTCTTTACTTCATCATGGAAGCAACTACCATCATAATTTTGAAGGAAGTGTACCTTGCTTCCTGGTGTAAGTGTCTCTTCAGAATTAATTCCCTCTTTCTTATAGAAACCTCTAGCCACAAGTCTTTCCTTACTTTTATCAAAAACATAATTTATCTTGCAAATCCATTTGGAAGATACCACATTCTTGTTTTCTGGTTTGAGTACTATATCCCAAACATCATTCTAGTATCATAACATCTTCTATGAGTTTGTCTTGTCAGGTCATTAACATATCCTAGTCTTCTACATTCAACCTTGAAGGTTAGAACCCACTTTACTCTTGGTAAAGTCTTGACCCATCACGAAGCTATCCATCATGTTGTACCATGTCAAACTCGGATATCTTCTGTAGTCACTCCCCCTGAAGTGGACTATCATCTTCCTTCTTCATTCTGTACAGGTGGTTCTATGCTTGATATATACTTGTCAATAGAGTATGTCATGTCATAGTCTATTCTTTCTGAGGCAAATCATGAACCTTGCTTTGTACACTTGTTCTTGTAGATCCATATGGAAGATACTTCGTACTTCCCTTTATGTCTCGAAACCATATCGAATACATCATTCATCATGATCAATTGTTACTCTTTGATCATAGCATTTTTTTCTTCATCTTGAGTTACCTCTCGTGCCCATGGTGGTCTTCATCCTTCAAGGTGGATCTACTGCTCTCTGGAGCTCTTTCTTTCGTCATGGTGTCTCTGACCCTGGGAGCTTCAAATTCATGTTTATTGGAGTAAATCTTGAATTGTCATCACTTGTTCTTCGGAACAAGTCTCGTCCTTCTTTTCTTGTAGGAGGTTGTACAGGACCTTTCCTACAATTCAGATGCACCAGTTGCATGGTTAGAACTATATAAAACATATGCATAACGACAAATTCTTATGCATCATGCAACTATTTATCCAATACAACATTCATCCATATCTCACGAAAACTTTCTAGATGCCTTCCATCTCTACCATGACATCATTGAGATTGTGCACTAATCCAAAATGTCAGCAAAGAGGTTTCATTCTAGATAAGTAGCAACGGAGAGATGTATAGCACCATGAGATACTTACCATCACATGCATATTAGTAGTATACTATAATTAATGCAAATAGTCTATCATGCATAACACATCAACTAAATATAATCAAATGCACAATAAAACAATATCATGCAATGACAATTGAATACTTATCTTTTACTCGTTTCGTGGGTAGATCATCTTCTTCATTCATGACATCATCATTTCTTATCCAAATGATAAGATGGATAAGAGGTTCTTCAAGAATTGAGTTCTTCACATTCCTCGTCGCTTGAGGGATCTTCTTTGAATGGTGAGAGCTTGATCTTCAATTGCTCCCATCTTCTTCTTCTCTTCTTATGAGTCAAACTTCTTCTTCTTCCTAGAGTCAACTGAAAGTAATCACTTCCGTCTGGCACACATTCCTCGCATGAATGAATCCCATGATCCTGGGAGGCCATTCAAGGTGGCTATCACCACTTCTGCATTCTCCACTTCTTCTTCTACCGCTTCAAGTTGTTCTGCATTCTGGATCTTCACATCCTTCAACTGTTTTCTCAAATCCATCTTCTGATTTAAGTTCTTATCTTCAAATAGCTTGATCAAGGAATCAAACATCTTCGGTGTCTTTAGGGAAGACGCTTGTGGTATAAGTTGATCCGTGATTGAATCAACAATTATCTTCTTGGCCTTGATCAAGTTCTTCTTGTGTAAGGCTTTGAGCCTCATCTCCCTCTAGAACTAGAACCTCTCTACTCATGTAGGTGTCCAATTCATTTTCTTCAGAGAGATCAAATACTTCCATGCTTGGAAGTTGTCAACTTCACCAAGCTTATCAACAAGCTAATGTGATAGATCTTTTTGAAATGAGAATCTCAAATGCAAATAGCAAAAGATTAGATCTTACCGATTTGAGGTGTTCGTCCTGCTTACGGAGTTGATCTAGGGTTTGTCAGAGAAACCCTAATTTTCAAAAATTAGAATCTTTCAGATCTAATTGGATAGAAAGATAGACCTCTTCAAATGGAGCTATCCAATGTACTCCTTTTCTGAAAATAGTGGAGGGAAGCTCCCGGAACAGAAAGCCCTAGTTTTCTAATTTCTTCTGCAGAAATGCATGTCACTGTTTCTGTGATATCTCCGAAATTACTACGCCTCTGTGTCTTCAATTTCATGCTGAGATAAAATCGCATGTCCCTGATCCAACACCATAGGTTTCATCAGAATTGGTTTCATCAGAATTGGTTTCACCAATTGGGATTTATGATCCTTTTCCCAAGGTGACCTGTTACAGTACTGTTCAAAACAGTGAAGTTGTACGGATTGCCACGTGTCACTGTTTCATCTTCTGGTTCTAAAATTAGGATCACACAAAGTACAGTCCGTGATATTTTTGGAACATCTTCAGGAATTCCATTTGGACCTCTGTAGCCCAAGCTATAGCAATTTTCCCTAGGTGTCCTGTTTAGGGATGAATTATGGAAGAGGCTGGAACCCTAACTTGGAGGGATCATATCTCCTAGAATATAGCGAATCTGAGCCTAAATTTTGGATGCAGTGTACATCCGGATTTTATCTTCAGCCTCTACAATTTGCAGCTCCTGAACCTTCTCCAATCTCAGGATATAGCGAATGTACCAAAACTTAACAGGTTTAGTATTTAGGGTTTTTCTACCTCAGGGTCAAATTAGGGTTTGACTTTCCTAGAGTTTCACCCAACCAAAAATTTTGATCCAGGTCTATAAACTTCAATTTTGATGAGGAGAGAAATCCTATGCTGGGCTCATTCAAAAAAAAATCTTCTGCAAGAAGCCCTAATTTCCCACACCGAAAACTAAAAATGCTCGAAATCGAATTTCGCTTCGACAGAAAGATGCGCCCTTCAATGGAGAGTCAGCCTAGCCTTCTTTTGCTAATCGATTGTGGAGAGAGAACCAAAAAGTAAGAATCCCTAGATTTTGTAGCTGCACAATGTCTTCTTTTTAAGGTGGCTCTGATACCATGCTGAATTTTCATATGCTTAGCTAAGACATCAGTATTTCATTTCATTTTCATAACAAAAGCATATAAACAGGATCACTGAAAGATAGACAAGCACAACCATACAAAAGGAACACAAAGATTTATCCTGGGAAAACCCTAAAGGGAAAAACCCAGCAAAAGCTTCCTCAATATAGATGCCCCAAAAAGGTAAAAGATAAAACCAACAAGGAGATCAAAGCCTGATCCTCCTCCTTCTCCAACTACTCTTCTCTTCTCCACTAATGCGCTACACGAGTGAGAGAGTGTGTGTCAAATGAGGAGCGCCACACCTCTATTTATATTCATCTGTTCACTTTAATTAACTCATCCGACATTTAGGCTCGATTTAATCATGTAGGCTCGAGTTACACATGTAGGCTCAAGTAACCACACTGGGGTGCTAATGACCCACCTTTACATTTAGAGGGGACTACCTCATGACTCTTATTAGTTCTTCCGATTAGAAGCATCGGGGTACAAAGTAATACAAGTGGTTCTCCCGATAAGACCCTCGGGGACCACAAAAGATACATATAGAATATTCTTCGAAGTTACAATATTTCAACAACACCAAGGGTCACCACTTCATATATTTGATTGTGCAAGTAATATGTGTGGTAATTAATATCATATTGTTATGGCACTGTATTAATACGCTTATTACGTGTGCAGATTAATTTGTTACATGCGCAAATTAGTTCCATGTCCCCACAAATTATTTGTTGCACTGGATGGAGCATATATTTATGCATATTCTTATAGTCTTTGGAAGCATAAGAAATGATAATATTGTTGTAGTGATCAGGAGGGAAGGTAATGTTTGTAATAGGTCATTAATTATCTGTATCCCCAGGTATTAATCCATATTGTTGCAGTCCGTGCATTCACTGAAAATGATAATATTGTTGAAGTGAACATGCATATAATATTTGTATCATATCATTAACTATCAATTATCTGGATAGCTCAAGTATTATTTGCATTACATTGATATATTTTGTTTGCATTACAGTGATATTTAGATAGATTAGGTATTATTTTCATTATAGAGTTGGTTGATATATTTTTGATATTTTTTACATGTATTTATTTCGCTAACTCTAGTTTCAACATGATAGTAATGTTTGAATATGGTTATAATATTTGAATATTTATGGTTTTAAATTTTAAGCGGTTATTGCAGGGGATTTCAGAGAAAGAATTTAAATAGTATTTCAATATTTTTGCATATGATGGTGATGAATAATATGAAGCTAATATTAAACTTAAAGAAGAATATTAGATTTAAAAACTTGATTTCATTTTACTTTTTTAAAAGAAAGATTATGGTTGATGTAAATTTATTTTTGCAAAATAATTAATAAAAACATCAATTTGAAATAATATTTCATATTTAATTTGGGTTAACAAAAATAATCACATTAATCCAAAGTAAAGTTTATGGCATAGTTAGAATGTATCTAAAGGCGGAATGGTCAAGAGAAACATAGCTAGCAAAATAAAATGAATCCATACATTGGTCATAGTAATGAAATCATCTTGGAAAAGAGGAAAAATGAGAAATTACTTATACACTGAGAGTATTATGAAGACGGTTTGCACGGTGGTGAGCAGCAATAAAACAATTGCTCCTAAAACTCATTGTTGTCAGTTGATCGAAGACATCTTGTAGACTCACAAGGACTCCCTTGCACAGACCATTGAAGAGCTTTGCAACCTCTCCATCACTCCCAAGGCGGTTTGTAACGACACCCTTTCTTCTGAGCAAAGCCACGTCTTCTTCAGAGTCGATTAATTGGTCCATCAAACACACATAACAGGAAACATAGTTGAATTCAGATGCAAGCTTGCACATCTCAAAAGCTATTAGGTTACGAAATAGTATCTCTGTGGAGTTTTTGACAGTGATTGGGGGAAGATGTATTGTGCCGCTAGTCTCGTCAAATTTAATATTTTCGATGCCTCCATCGCATCGCTTAAATTTGATCCCAACGTTTACTAACTCTACCGCACGATAGATATTGCAAGTGACATCATTTACTATGTTATATTCGTCTTTGCTATTCAGTGCGTTGTCTTAGTCTTGGTTGGTAGCCTTTTAAATTATAACAAGAAAATACATAGCAAATAAAAATGCAAAAATAAATAACTAAAAGGTGTCTTAATCAATAGTACATATATATACATAATGCATAACTAACATTTAAGGGTATGGCCTTTAGATACCAAACTTAGATTAGACTTTTCAACATCCCCTTAATAGTAAGTTTGTCTTTGCCTAAAAAACCGCCGCTACTTGACAATCGACAATGTGTCAAGAAAATTCAGAGAGTATAAAACTCAAGAAGGTTAGCTACTAATGGCTGAAAATCTTTCTGAAACAAAATCTAGCAGTTACTACTTCTACTAAGTTGCATGGTTTCAAGTTGACCAAAAACTAATGGTTTTAAGTTGACCATAAACTATCCAGAGGGTTGTGTGGCTTTGATTTGACCATAAACTAATGGTTTTAAGTTGACCATAAAACTATGAAAATCCATGAACAGGTGGTTTCGGGATGACCACTAACCAAGAGGCGGTTTTAGGATGACCACTAACCAACCAAAGCAATGAGATGGTTTTAAGAGTACCAAAAATTTTCAATAAAACAAGTAGACTGTCATGAGTTCTACTCAATTGATGGTTCTAGAAACTTTGACTTCAAATTCAAAATTCAGGAACAAGGTTGCATACTTAATTCCTATTTGTTCACAGGCTCATAATAACACTTTCAAAAATCTTCTCTTATTTCTGATTGTCTTTCATCCCCCTGTCAGGAACATGTTATCAACTACAAGATGTATCATAATATGTTGATCCATCACCTGTATATGCTACTATGTATGGAATCTCATTTCTTGCAGACTTCATCTTTTTCTTTTTTAGAGTTCTTCAATAAGAAACATTTTGTGGAACAATGTGTATGTTTCCCACAATGCATACAAGGATGAAGATAGAAACATTGATCTTTCATATGTCCAACTTTATCATAATGTTAACATTTCACAATTTTAGGCAAATCTGAAGATGAACTTTCATTAAGAAATCCTGCAGTCTGAAACCGGATGAGTTTTGAATAATATGGAACCAAAAATGTGATTGTTTCTTTGTATCCAAGACCAAGTATATGTTTGTTATGAACAAGTTCTTCCCAAGGTCTAACAATGGGTTTAGAAATACCAAGCTGAACATTGGAATGACAAACATCCTCTGCAATAAGTTCATTATCTTTAGTTATTTCTTCACTATTTTCATCAGGTTGTTGAATTTTCTAAACATAAACAGGTTCAAAATGTTGTATCTTGTGCTGCAAATCCTATTGTTGTAGTTGTGACTCAAGATGCCAAAACTCGAGTGTATCTTTTGAATTTTCTAAACAATTTTTAATGCATGATGTTGTATTTTCTGCTACAAATCCTATTGTTGTAGTTGTGACTCAAGATGCAAAAACTCAAATGTATCTTTTGAATTTTGTAAACAATTTTTAATGAAAGAGAGAGTTGTCTTGTCAAGTGTGATCGTGCTATCATCAAAATAAAAAAGTAGAGCATTTAGTAACTCTACCAAATCATCACTTTTTTTCATTTCAATAAGAGAAGGGTTTATTGCACTTCCACCCTTTGACAATAATCCAAGAAGATCAGTTTTTAAACTCAGCAACATACTCAACATAAGGTGTTGGTTTAAAAAATGTACCCAATTGTAATTATGATTTAATTAGTTCAATTCAACAGTATTTGATACTCACAAACACAATAGTAAGCACAAAAAAACAAACACAAAATGCAAGGATACAAATAACATGGACAAGTTCAAAATAGAGGCCTGTTGAATTGTTTCTTTTTCTTTTTAGTTAGGGATGCTAGAAATTGTCTTGATTTCTCTGCAAATTAATTCTAGCATTGGCAATGGCTTAGTTCTCCTTCATTCCTCCTTCCATGAAACACGTGTTGTTTAACTATGTTCGTTGTCTCTCTCCGGCGATCTGTGTGCATTATTAAAGCCCGAAAGTGAGTCACCATTTGTTGAAAAATATGGTATCTCAACACATTCAATTGGCCTTCCTAAAAGGTTTACCTTGCAAGCAACGAACTTTCTTCATGCAGTTTTTCATAGATCAATGCATAGTAGCATAATTCGAGTACGAATACAGATTCGATACGAAAAAAATGCATAACGAAAAAATCTAGTATGAAAAAAATACAAGAGTAGGTTGATTATAGATTTTAAAAAACCTTGTTTTCAAAGTTAATTTTTTTTAGAAATATACATAAAACATTCAATATTTGCATGTAAGGCTAGTCATGGGTCATTTTTCTCTACTTCCTGTCACAAAAAATAAAAACATTAAAACTTCTATATACAGTCTCCAAGAGGGAGAATAATTTATCTAATAATGTATCTATAAATTTAATTATAAAAATATTAAATCATTAAAATGCAAAAAATAAATTATATAACAATAAAACAAATTTCTAATAATATATTCCTAAAAATATTACCCTAACTAAAATCTAATATTATAACTAGTTCCTAAAATTTATATTACCCTAAAATTTATATTACAAAATAAACCTAATTTAAATCTAAATATCTATAATTAAAGAATAAAACAAAATATATATCATAAATGTTAAAGCTTTAAACTTTTAAAATCTAAAACTAATTATGAAAGGACTATGAATAAAAGTAAAAATAAAATAATAAAATTTAAATAGTTTTTATGTATATGCCAAAAATGTTTGCAAAATATGCTGAATATTCTACCATTTAGAACTCCCTTCGAATTTCAGTACAGGAAAAAGACTTATTCTCACCAGACTCCTATGGAAGACTCACAACCATTGATCTCTATCACTTCTATAATAGAATTGTCAATGCCTTCAATGAATTCAATCTCACCATTGGTTTCTTGATTCCGTTGTCGCCTAGTGTAACACAACAATCAAATGTTATAGAATTTCTCTTAAGATTGCTCCAGAAAAATATTAAAATTCTATGTGACTTGTCTTTTTTAACAGGCACAAACGCAGACTTGACAGGACTTGTGGAAACAATATAACTGACAGGGGCACTTTATCTACATTATTTGTGTAATATTGAAGAGGGACTTCCTATTCGCTTGAAGAAAACATAAACGTAAATCAACATCTCATTTTCTTCACAAAAACGTAAATCAAGAAAACATATTTTAAGCTAAATATACAAATCGTCATACTTCAGAGAATCATTAAAGAACTCAGATTTTGTAAAAAGAATGTAGTCTATCCATTTATTGAGTAATAACGAGGAATCATTATTTTCAAGCAGCACTCTGCTCAAGATAGCTTTTGAATCAACCATCACAATCCACAGCCAAGAAAATAAATGCCTACAGCCTCACTATTGAATTCACATAATCATCAAGCCCTTGAGACCATCTGCTCTCTAACCCTAATTGTGCCATCTCTCTTCATGTGCTTTGATAATTAGGGGAGGATCTTTATGCGCTCTGAATGTTCATGATAAGGATTTTCAAGGATTTTCTAGCCTCTCAACAATGGCTCAAATTTCCACTCAAGTTTCTCTTCTTTCACACAATTTAGTAAGAACTCCTTCAACCAAGGCTACTGATCCGATATGGTGGAGAACCTTCTATGGACGCAGTGGTCTCTTGGAGGCCTATGGGAGGTTTGGGGGGTTTTGTAATTGGTTGATTTGAGAATTACCAATCTTAGATTTACCTTCCGCGTTGGTTGCAGTTTTTGACTACATAGGTTGGAGAGGATCAAAGCTATGTGGACTCAATAATTTGTTATCCAAATGAGAGGTATGAACCATTTATTAGAACCTCAAGTTTCATTTTTATGAAATTCTATTCAGTTTGAAATTTTAAGGGAATAAAGAAATTAGATATTAGATATTATAATCTGAAGTTTCATTTTTATAAAATTCCATTCATTTTGAGAGGGAAATGTGGAAATTAGACTATTATACTCTTTGGAAATATTGATGTGGAGACAAACTACAAAATTTACATATTATGTATGATTGTATCAATTTTACTATGAAAATCATGTTGCAATCATATATTCCGTCGATGTAAGATTGTAGATTATCACAAACTATGCAACAAAGAAACCTGCATTGGGGTCAATTTATGTAGCTTATTCATTGCATCTCTATATTTCAAATGCAAAGAATTATGGGTTCAAAAAAAATGAGTTTGATTTCCCATAAGTATTATCTATTAGAGGGATATTTTTTCCTTCACATGGAGAAAATGAAGGATTATTGTCAAGCTTAGGTTTAGGTTCAATTCTGACAGTGGAGGAGGAAAATAAAGGCTGGGTTTTTTCTGCTCGATGGGAATGGCAACCTTCTTATGGTTGGAAATATGCGAGATTTTCCTAGATGTGAAAATTAGTTTCTAGATTTAGAGTTTGATTTATAGCATAGAACACAACTTAGCCCTCATTAGAGTTAACTATACATTCATCATCTATAATTTTACCTTTAAACTTAGGTGATTTCCATAAATTTTTTAAGGATAAATTAACTTTAACAACAATTGGAAGAGCATGCATGAGGAATCTACAGTTTTGTGCTAGAGTACTGTAAAACAGTTTAGAAATTTTCATTTGGTACTATAGCTGATCTCATCTAGAAATTATTGCTTCTTTGAGGGAAAGAGGAAGTTTAAGGAGCCAATGCATGAAGCTTTGTTACATTTAAAATTTCACTAAGACCATGCATTTGTTATTAAACCCATAACAAGTTATATGATTTGTTGATGCGTCTTGTGTCTCAAAATCGGAGAATGCTTTCATTGTGAATAAAAACTTAAACTATGATGTAGACTCTTAAGTATTTATATCATTTCATATTAGTAGGCATGGAAACTTTTAGGGTTTTTCATGTATATTTTTAAAAATATTTGCAATTTTTATACTGATTCATATTTGTAATTGTTATATTTTAAAAAAATGATTCACTTAAATTTATAGTATAAAATTATTTTAGTTTAAATATTGTTATTTTTATTTTCCACAAACTATTCATCCATTATAATATCTTAAATAAGGTTATTGGTCTTTATAGACTTATATTTTCCACTAGTTGCTCAACTCTATCTCTTCATTCATAGATTAGTGCTCTATCTCTTCATTCATAGATTAGTGGCAGTCACCTCCACTAGTGGATCATATGCATTCATTCTAATATACTAGATAAGGTTCTTGGTCTTTATGGACTCATATATGTCTCTAGTTGGTCAACTATATAAACTATATATCTTCATTCATAGATTAGTGGCAACCACCTCCAACAACGGATCATAGTGTTTTATTAAAAGGGCAACAACAGTGTGACCTTTTCTATAACTACCCGAGCAACATCCATTAAAATGGAAGTGGGTGATGTGGCTCTTCTTTACCTTCAGTTTTGTTGTTTCTCTCTCTCCTCATTTCTTGTATGTGAAACCTACAAACTTCATTTCTCATATGATTCTCGTTTCATGTTTTGTTTCCCGTTTCTCGTTTCTCATTTCTGGTAACATATTTTATGACAACAATTATGAAGCACTCAGAATTACTAAACTTAACACAACATCCCAAAGATCAGTCTGAAAGGAAAAAAATATGGGATAAGGTTATAGCATCTAATGGTTCATTCCTTCACCGAACATCTTTTCCAATTAACTACAACATGAGCTCAACTATTAATCAACTCGTATAGAACTAACTAATAGTCTACATTTCCATCACAACAACTTCAATTACTACTCTAAAGGTTCATGACAAAAATATTCTTATTTTACTATTAATTATTAATAAATTAAACAATATACTTATTTTAATGTTCATTAATCAATAGCACATCCACACCTATGTGGTTATCCCATATTATAAACAAAATCCATAAACATATTATAAAAAAATAAATTCATTCAATCAATAAAGCCCATATTTATAGGTGTGTGCCCACATTTACACCTTTGTGGCTATCACTACTATAAATTAAAAATTCTAACAAAATATTGGTAAAAAAAAATCATTAATCAATTAAGACCGCATCCATACATTGTGATTAAGTTGAAAACCATTAATCAATTAAAAGGATCTCCATACCTTGTGGTTATCCCAAAATACAAGGATAAATCAAAGATTCTATCAAACATATTCTAAAAGATAAAAGGCACTAATCAATTGAGACAACATCTATCTCTATCCGACATATTCCAAAATAATAAAAATAAAAATTATTAATTAATCAAAACCATATCATATCTACACTTTGTTAAAAATCATTAATCTATCAAAACCATATCCACACCTTGTTAAAAATCATTAATCAATCAAACCATATCCACACCTTGTTAAAAATCATAAATCAATCAAACCATATCCACACACTTTGATCCCAAAATACATAGAGATAAATAAAAGTTTTCATAAACATATTCTAAAATGATAAAAATCATATCCACTTATATAGTTATCTAAAAAATAATGAAAGATAGTAATCAATCAAAACCATACCATATTCGCACCTTGTTAAAAAACATTAATTAATCAAAACCATATCCATACTTTGTAGTTTGGTTATCCAAAATACATAGGGATAGATCAAACATATTCTAAAAAGATAAAAAACATTAATCAATCCACATTTATATGGTTATCTCAATGTACATGGTATAAATCAAACATATCCACATTTATATATGGTTATCCATACTTTGTAGTGTGGTTATCCAAAATACATAGAGATAAATCAAACATATTCTAAAAAGATAAAAATCATTAATCAATCAATCAAAATCATATCCACATTTATATGGTTATCTCAGTATATATGGTATAAAGCAAACATATCTATACTTATATAGTATATATGGTATATAAATCAAATATAGTATAAAAGATAAAAGTCATATTTAATAAAAAAAATTACAAATTTACAAAACTATATATGTATCTTTAATGTTTTTAATAATAAAAAAAATTAATTTATAAATAAAACCAAATATATTACAACTAAAATACAATTCTCTCTTTTATATATATATATATATAAATTATGAAAAATTTGCTCATCAAAATGAAAACTAATTATAATTAAAATTAAATTTATAAATAAAACCAAACATGTTACCACTAAAATACAATTCACCTTCTACATAAAAATTAAAATATGAAGTTATATAATATATTTATATTCAAACTTAAATTATGAAAAATTTAAAATATGAAGTAAAAGTTGAATATTTTAATTTAATTAGATTTAAATATACTTGGTCTATTTCTTAATATATGTTTTTTTATTTTAAAAAATTATTAATCAGAATTTATTAAATTTAATTAAAATAATATTTAGATATTGATGATATTCAAAATATTATTATATTGAAGAAGAAGTTGTGAAATAGAGAAATAGAGAAAAAGAGAAAATTAAGATATTGTTAGGAGATAATGAAACTTAATGTAAAGATTAAAAAATTAGTGTAGAAAGAAAAATCAACAATGTTGTTGTTGATGATGATACTTAAAGTCCATATAGTTAAAGTCCATTAAGAAAGAACACTAAGGAACTACTTGGTTTGATTTACAGTTTTATTTCTTTGTTAAAAAGCTAGGAGTTCTTAAATTACTATAATTTTGATGAGATAGATGGTTGGGTAGGTTCCTATTGTAACACAAACTTTGAAAGTGAGATCTTATGTGGGTGTATGCAGGGAAATCTAAGAGGAAGAAGTGTTCATCTTCCACACTCATAGTCTCACAAAGACGACAAATCCTTTTAGCCGAAGGAATTTTAGGAAAGGTTCAACGCCATGTTTCACTATGTATCTCGCGAGGGTTTGTTCTTATTTTAAATATGTGGATCTTCTTCTCTATGCTAGTTAAAACAGAGAGATAATTTTGATCTTCAAGATTAGGGTTACTTCTCTTTGAACTTCGAAATAATAATATTTTTAATATCATCTATATTTTGCAAAGTGGCATTTCGTCAATCCCCCATATCTTTAACCAAGACATGGAATCTTTATGCCAATCTACCTTCAGCCTTTGGTTTTGACTAGAATTTAAAGCAATGTTCGAAAGGAAGTTTATGGTCTCCCAAGTTAAAATAAAACAAACTCCTACATGCTTCACAATAATGACCTTCGTACCATTTTAACGCATCCACTATGGGTTTAGGAAAGTTTTTTCTTAAATATATTCAAATACAAAACAAAAAACATATAAACCCACTTCTTAATTGTGTCACATGTGATGAAATTGATCAATGAGCAATGCACAAGTTTTCAATGGTGTATAACCTTCACATATCTGTGCATTAAACGTTGGGCAGATTGATATATTCGCCTTAGGATTTAAATTTCTTCAATTTCAATAGAAATCACAATCACACCACCTTAAACACCATAGGATCCTTGCCACCCTCGCAAGGATAAAATCAATACAGAATGAGCTCATATGATTCATGACATGTGTAACACACCCAAATTCCTCAAGTAATTCTTAAAAGAAATGGGGTAATTTTTGTTTACTTTGATAAAACAATTCAGAATGTTAGTACAAGCACTTGTATCTTAACCATTCATTTTGCGTCATGAATTACTAAGCGCAAGGAAACAAAATGAGTTAAAAAAAATAACCTAAAGTTTTACGTTCAATACTTAACTATAAATATAATCTCTTTTCATTACTTAGTCATTCTTGATGAAAGTGCTTAACGCATCATACCGTCGCTATAAATCAATTCATGCCAATGATCACTAGTCATTATTGATAAAGAATAACAAGTCTCTGTTCATGCACATGAAAGGATGTTTAATTTGATACACTATTATTATATTTGAATACCAACATCAAAATCCTTGTCTAGATAATCTCTTTATAACATGAACAATTGTATGCTTCTCATGTGAAACATCTTAAAATCTATTTTTAGATAACATGATACATAATCATTTTAATACATACAAACAAAGAAACAAGTATTCTTTCAGCACGACAAAATTGCAGAGCTTTAATCAAATTGTAATAATAAAATCACATAAGAGAGAGAGACACCAAATATACGTGGTTCACCCCAACCTGGGGCTTCGCCCACCAAACTTGCAGAGCTTTAATTAAACCAAATTGTAATAATAAAATCACATAAGAGAGAGAGACACCAATATACGTGGTTCACCCCAACCTGGGGCTACGCCCACCAAATTTATTAATCTTTTTCATTATTATTTTTGACTAAAATAGGAAATGTTACAATGTGCAGCCCATCCACTGCGATTTCTTTTCCATTCTCTCAAAATTTAATGTATTACAATCACAGAGATCTTTCCGTGATATTAACTTTGGTTTGACAAATAACAATAAATTTATAACTAAAATATAAGAGACTTCATAATTCTCTAACATAATGGACTTCCTAAAAAACGTTTGTCTTCCTTATTAACAATAAGAAGCTTGATCCTTAATCACTAAATTAAGTAAGAATTCTCATCATAACTTGAATTATTATATCCAAACTCTATAGTTAAGGTTCCAAGAACTAGGATCTTTTAATAAACCCAGTATCATATTTAACTTATTAATGGGAGACTTTACTATCACCACATTGTTAAGTAACACTTACATATAGTAAAGTCATTAGTAGGTAACCAAGTTCTCTATTCTTAACTTTTAAAGCATTAGAACTCTAAAATCTAATATATGAATAATAAGCCTTCTTCTAAACTTTCCTAAGTAGTGGAGTTCATTCCACACTTTTTAAGGTAATATACTATTTTCTCAACTATATTCATTAAAGTGTTTTGTTCTTAAATGTTAAATTATTTATCCACATGCTTATTAAAATACTATACATTTAATTACCATTAAATTAAATACCATTCGCATTCATAGCTTATTAACTATCAATATAATAAACTTGTATTTAGTTACCTTTAAAATTAATAATAATAATAATAATAATAATAATCTATTTTTAAGGTCACCGCCAAGCGAGACACCAAATTGGTGTATGAGACCCCCTTGTTTGTGGGACAAGGGACCCACCTCTGCGCATCGATTTAACTGCTAAAGTCTACAGAGGTGTACATACACTACCCCGTGACCTCCTAAGAAGAAACACATGCTCTTAACCATTAAATACCATTCACATACATAGTTTATCAACTATAAATATAATAACAAAAGATAATTAACCAGTATTTAATTACCATTAAATTAAATACCATTCACCTGCATGGTTTATCAAGTATAAATATAATAACGAAATTATAATAAGCTAGTATTTAATTAGCTTTAAATTAAATACACATATGGAAACAGAGCCAAAGGTTTATGGGTCAAGTCAATATACGTTTTTAGTTTTGGGAAACAAACAATTCCAGCAATATAATGGCCATGTATTTAAATACCATTTAGTGAAGGGCCGCTCCTGATAACTATAAATATAACGCAGACGCAGACGCAGTATTTCAAATGGAGATGGGCCAACTCTCTCATCAAGGTTTACATCAAGGTTTATTTCAAATGAAACCAAATATATTACAACTAAAATACAATTCTCTCTTTTATATATATATATATATAATTTGCTCATGAAAATGAAAACTAATTATAATTATAATTAAATTTATAAATAAAACCAAAAATGTTACCACTAAAATACAATTCACCTTCAACAATAAAAATTAAAATATGAAGTTATATAATATATTTATATTCAAACTTAAATTATGAAAAATTTAAAATATGAAGTAAAAGTTGAATATGAAAAATTTAAAATATGAAGTAAAAGTTGAATATTTTAATTTAATTAGATTTAAATATACTTGGTCTATTTCTTAATATATGTTTTTTTATTTTAAAAAGTTATTAATCAGAATTTATTAAATTTAATTAAAATAATATTTAGATATTGATGATATTCAAAATATTATTACATTTAAGAAGAAGTTGTGCAATAGAGAAATAGAGGAAAAGAGAAAATTAAGATATTGTTAGGAGATAATGAAACTGGAAGATAAAAAATTAGTGTAAAAAGAAAAATCAACAATGTTGTTGTTGATGATGATACTTAAATTCCATATAGTTAAAGTCCATTAAGAAAGAACACTAAGGAACTACTTGGTTTGATTTACAGTTTTATTTCTATGTTAAAAAAGCTAGGAGTTCCTAAATTACTATAATTTTGATGAGATAGATGGTTGGGTAGGTTCCTATTGTAACACAAACTTTGAAAGTGAGATCTTATGTGGGTGTATGCAGGGAAATCTAAGAGGAAGAAGTGTTCATCTTCCACACTCATAGTCTCACAAAGACAACAAATCCTTTTAGCCGAAGGAATTTGTGAGGAATTTTAGGAAAGGTTCAACGCCATGTTTCACTATGTATCTCGCGAGGGTTTGTTCTTATTTTAAATATGTGGATCTTCTTCTCTATGCTAGTTAAAACAGAGAGATAATTTTGATCTTCAATATTAGGGTTACTTCTCTTTGAACTTCAAAATAATAATATTTTTAATATCATCTATATTTTGCAAAGTGACATTTCGTCAATCCCCCATATCTTTAACCAAGACATGGGATCTTTATGCCAATCTACCTTGAGCCTTTGGTTTTGACTAGAATTTAAAGCAATGTTCGAAAGGAAGTTTATGGTCTCCCAAGTTAAAATAAAACAAACTCCTACATGCTTCACAATAATGACCTTCGTACCATTTTAACGCATCCACTATGGATTTATGAATGTTTTTTCTTAAATCTATTCAAATACAAAACAAAATATATATAAACCCACTTCTTAATTGTGTCACATACGATCAAATTGATCAATGAGCAACGCACAAGTTTTCAATGGTGTATAACCATCACACATATGTGCATTAAACGCTGGGCAGATTGATATATTCGCCGCAGGATTTAAATTTCTTCAATTTCAATAGCAATCACAATCACACCACCTTAAACACCATAGGATCCTTGTTACCCTCGCAAGGATAAAACCAATACAGAATGAGCTCATATGATTCATGACGTGTGTAACAGACCCAAATTCCTCAAGTAATTCTTAAAAGAAATGGGGTATTTTTTGTTTACTTTGATAAAACAATTCAGAATGTTAGTACAAGCACTTGTATCTTAACCATTCATTTTGCGTCATGAATTACTAAGCGCAAGGAAACAAAATGAGTTTAAAAAAATAATCTAAAGTTTTACATTCAATACTTAACTAAGAAATATAATCTCTTCTCCTTACTTAGTCATTCTTGATGAAAGTGCTTAACGCATCCTACCGTCGCTATAAATCAATTCATGCCAATGATCACTAGTCATTATTGATAAAGAATAACGAGTCTATGCTCATGCACATCAAAGGATGTTTAATTTGATACACTATTATTATATTTGAATACCAACATCAAAATCCTTGTCTAGATAATCTCTTTATAACATGAACAATTGTATGCTTCTCATGTGCAACATCTTAAAATCTATTTTTAGATAACATGATCCATAATCCTTTTAATGCATACAAACAAAGAAACAAGTATTCTTTCAGCACGACAAAATTGCAGAGCTTTAATCAAATTGTAATAATAAAATCACATAAGAGAGAGAGACACCAATATACGTGGTTCACCCCAACCTGGGGCTTTGCCCACCAAACTTGCAGAGCTTTAATTAAATCAATTTGTAATAATAAAATCACATAAGAGAGAGAGACACCAATATACATGGTTCACCCCAACCTGGGGCTATGCCCACCAAAGTTATTAATCTTTTTTTATTATTATTTTTGTCTAAAATAGGAAATGTTACAATGCGCAGCCCATCCACTGCGATTTCTTTTCCATTCTCTCAAAATTTATTGTATTACAATCACAGAGATCTTTCCGTGATATTAACTTTGGTTTGACAAATAACCATAAATTTATAACTAAAATATAAGAGACTTCATAATTTTCTAACATAATCGACTTCCTAAAAAAAAGTTTGTCTTCCTTATTAAATAACATGTTTCTACAATAAGAAGCTTGATCCTTAATCACTAAATTAAGTAAGAATTCTCATCGTAACTTGAATTATTATATACAAACTCTATGGTTAAGGTTCCAAGAACTAGGATCTTTTAATAAACCCAATATCATATTTAACTTATTAGTGGGAGACTTTACTATCACCACATTGTTAAGTAACACTTACATATACTAAAGTCATTAGTAGGTAACCAAGTTCTCCATTCTTAATTTTTAAAGCATTAGAACTATAAAATCTAATATATGAATAATAAGCCTTCAGACTTTCCCAAGTAGTGGAGTTCATTCCACACTTTTCAAAGTAATATAATTATTTTCTCAACTATATTCATTAAAGTGTTTTGTTCTTAAATGTTAAATTATTTATCCATGCTTATTAAACTACTATACATTTAATTACCATTAAATTAAATACCATTCACATTCATAACTTATTAACTATAAATATAATATGCTGGTATTTAATTACCTTTAAAATTAAATACCATTCACATACATAGTTTATCAACTATAAATATAATAACAAAAGATAATTAACCAGTATTTAATTACCATTAAATTAAATACCATTCACCTGCATGGTTTATCAAGTATAAATATAATAACGAAACTATAATAAGCTAGTATTTAATTAGCATTAAATTAAATACACATATGGAAACAGAGCCAAAGGTTTATGGGTCAAGTCAATATACGTTTTTAGTTTTGGGAAACAAACAATTCCAGCAATATAATGGCCATGTATTTAAATACCATTTAGTGAAGGGCTGCTCCTGACAACTATAAATATAACGCAGACGCAGACGCAGACGCAGTATTTCAAATGGAGATGAGCCAACTCTCTCATCAAGGTTTCCCTCCCGCTCTTAGCACACAACAAAACCAGCCAAAGATTTTGGGTCAAACGTCTGGGCAACGACCATTTTCATTCAAACTTCAATAGCAACAACAATTCCAATTCCAGTAATATAATCACCATGATTCTCTCAAACACTTGCAACACCAATTAGACTTCACCGTTATTAAAAGATTTCACTTCAATAAATAATGGTAAAGTAGAAAAAGTACTGTACAGTGTTATATGTCAATAAGGGCGGGCGCACCTTATAAAAGTGCGCCCTCATCCTCTCAAACTAATGCCGACGACGAGTAATCTCAGTTGAAAGAAGCTCCCTTTCTTCATTTTGAGTTCCAAACTTTACATTCTCATTAACAACTCGGAGAAAAGAAGCTCTCCCTCTCGGACTGAACCGTTCTTTTCAATTATGGAAAAGAGGATCCCCATCCCGTTTTTGGTTTTTGGTGAAACAAAAACCGTTTTTCTCTTGTAGAACCCAACTTCCTTAACAAGTTGACTTCAACCCATCCATATCCACTTTTATAATATTCACACTCACATGTTCTTTTAATTAAAATAATAATACTTATATGAATATAAGTACATTACTGCTTATATATTAATACTTATATGCAATAATATATGCTCATGTTATTAGCTATTTATTTTAAGCTTGTTTTACACAGTTCTTTTAATTAAAATAATAATACTTATATGAATATATGTACATTACTACTTATATCTTAATACTTATATGAAATAATATATGCTCATGTTATTAGCCATTTATTTTAAGCTTGTTTTAGAGGTTAGCTTAATGTTTATAAGCTAATAGTAATTCAATTTTAATTTCACACAAAAGGTATAATATTTCACAAAATTGAAAGACTAGTAGTAAAAATCATACACACTTACTCACCTAGGCTAGCCTTATCTACTTAAAACAACTATTTATCAATGAAGCTAACCTTATCTACCTAAGACAACTATTTATCAATGAATTTATTAATGTTTCCTAGACATAGACCTTTCCCATAGTGGACTCATGCCCTTATCACTCAATTGAGTCAATCCCCCACTTTCTTAAGTCTATCTAACAAAATACATCTTAGGAAATAAAAAATAATACTTACATTGCTTTTACCATAGGTGCTACAACGTGTAAATTGCATTAGTTTGATAAATATGTTATGATTAATTATTATGATGTAAATGCTTGACCATGTCTAAGAACCGAGTTGCACCACTTGTAGTAGAGCATTTAATTCTCTACAGTTGAGGGTGTAGAGAATTTAATACTCTACAACCAGGTGTAATATATCCAACCATGTAGTTACCATTTTTACAGGAATGGGAGAGAGGTGAAAATAGGGTTGGAATTTGACATGAAAACGCCATTCATAGGGCATTTTGCTCATCAAATACAGTTACATTATTTTCCAAATTGTCTCTATCAACAAAAAGTACTAAACTGAGACGTTTTTTTATAGGTAGCCTTCCTATTGGTGAGTTCTACTTCATATATTTCCATTTAAGGATCTCATTCATTAAAAAAATACCCCACATCCTCTACCCTGACCACAATTAAATATATACTTAGAAAGTAGTGTGCTTCTCTACAATCCCAGAGTCAAAAACAGAGTCACAAACAGGACACTAAACTCCATAGAATCCAAAATTTCTATAACATTGTCAAGTAAAGGGTTGCCTACAGGGTATGGTGCAGGCCTTCCAAGCCATGGTGAGAACCTGGGATCCTAATGAACATGGAGTTACCTTTGAGCTCCTAGATTTTCCATATCAAAATCAAAAGAGGCAACACTAATAGAATTATTGCAAAGTTATTATGAAGAGGACACTATTAGACAGAGCAAGAGATCAAAGAATCTAGAGAGCTATCATAAGTTAATAGAAGATTTCTTCACTACCAAATACTGGACACAAACCATTCATTGTTACGAAAAGAAACATGAAATTGAATCAAGAGCACAATATGCATTGTCATAAAGAAAAACAAAGTTGAATCAACATCACCAGAATCCATGGTTTCTGTCCTCCTATTATAAATTTACCAAGGTATCACGTACTGTCAAGAAATGTGGAATGCTCTACTGAAACATAGCTAACAAAAATCATGTGAACTTTAATCAGAATCTTGTTAAGAGAAGTAATATTTTACACTTTAGTAATGGCTATAACCAACACCATACAAACCACTAAGAAGAACTAGAAACTTTGGGCTATATCCAACAACATACACTAGTTATAGTAATGCAATCATCTGGAAAAAAAAAGAGAACCTACTTGTGTAGTGTTAGTATAGAGAAGATGGTTTGCACGGTAGTGAGCATCAGTAAAACAATTGCTTCCACTAGGCCTAGAGTTTTCCAAGGCAGTGAGAAATGCATCTTCACAAGCTCGACACAATGGACCTTAAACTCATTGTTGTAGTTCCCATTCAATTTTTGTGTAAGTTGATCGAAGACATCTTCTAGACTCCTAGTGAATCCTTTGCATAGACCATTGAATAGATTCACAACCTCTTCGTCACTCCCAAGGAGGTTTGTAACGATGCGCTTTCTTCTAAGAAAATCCACATCTTCTTCAGATTTGATTAACTGGTCCATCAAACAAACATAATAGGCAACATAGTTGAATTCAAATGGCTTGCACATCTCAAAATCTATTAGGTTACGAAATAGTATCTATGTGGAGTCTTCGATAGTGATCGGGGAAATATGTATTGTGCCGCTAGTTGTGGAAAGGCAAGGGAGTCTCGCTCTTACTCTCAGTAACACACAAAAATCTCTAACTTCAGAATTTTTCACCTACAGTACTGTTGCACCTGAGTTGTAGCTGACTGTTTAGCTAACAGTAATATATAGGAAAGTTGTAGCTGAGTTGCAGTTGACTGTTTAGCTTCATTTTGATGACCCATGCGTTCATAAAATTAAAATTGATACTCAGTTTCAGCAATAAAACACATTTAACACATCTATACTTAAAAATATACTCTGATCTCTCAAGTTGCTACGAGAAACTAACTTCAAAATAAATATGAGTTTACCAGTAATATAATTCCAGTAATATAATCACCATGCTTCTCTCAAACACTTGCAACACCGATTAGACTTCACCGTTATTAAAATATTTCACTTCAATAAATAATGGTAAAGTAGAAAAAGTACTGTACAGTGTTATATGTCAATAAGGGCTGGCGCACCTTATAAAAGTGCGCCCTCATCCTCTCAAACTAATGCCGAGTCCCGACGACGAGTAATCTCAGTTGAAAGAAAACCCATAATCTGCTTCTCTACAATTCGATTTTCCCTTCATTTTTCTACATTCTCATTAGCAACTCGGAGAGAAGAAGCTCTCCCTCTGGGACAGAACCGTTCTTTTATCTACCTAAGACAACTATTTATCAATGAATTTATTAATGTTTCCTAGACATAGATCTTTCCCATAGTGTACTCATGCCCTTATCACTCAATTGAGTCAATCCCCCACTTTCTTAAGTCTATCTAACAAAATACATCTTAGGAAATAAAAAATAACACTTACATTGCTTTTACCATAGGTGTTACAACGTGTAAATTGCGTTATTTTGATAAATATGTTATGATTAATTATTATGATGTAAATGCTTGACCATGTCTAAGAACCGAGTTGCACCACTTGTAGTAGAGCATTTAATTCTCTACAGTTTAGGGTGTAGAGAATTTAATACTCTACAACCAGGTGTAATATATCCAACCATGTAGTTACCATTTTTACAGGAATGGGAGAGAGGTGAAAATAGGGTTGGAATTTGACATGAAAACGCCATTCATAGGGCAGTTTGCTCATCAAATACAGTTACATTATTTTCCAAATTGTCTCTATCAACAAAAAGTACTAAACTGAGACGTTTTTTTATAGGTAGCCTTCCTATTGGTGAGTTCTACTTCATATATTTCCATTTAAGGATCTCATTCATTAAAAAAATACCTCACATCCTCTACCCTGACCACAATTAAATATATACTTAGAAAGTAGTGTGCTTCTCTACAATCCCAGAGTCAAAAACAGAGTCACAAACAGGACATTAAACTCCGTAGAATCCAAAATTTCTATAACATTGTCAAGTAAAGGGTTGCCTACAGGGTATGGTGCAGGCCTTCCAAGCCATGGTGAGAACCTGGGATCCTAATGAACATGGAGTTACCTTTGAGCTCCTGGATTTTCCATACCAAAATCAAAAGAGGCAATACTAATAGCATTATTGCAAAGTTATTATGAAGAGGACACTATTAGACAGAGCAAGAGATCAAAGAATCTAGAGAGCTATCATAAGTTAATAGAAGATTTCTTCACTACCAAATACTGGACACAAACCATTCATTGTTACGAAAAGAAACATGAAATTGAATCAAGAGCACAATATGCATTGTCATAAAGAAAAACAAAGTTGAATCAACATCACCAGAATCCATGGTTTCTGTCCTCCTATTATAAATTTACCAAGGTATCATGTACTGTCAAGAAATGTGGAATGCTCTACTGAAACATAGCTAACAAATATCACGTGAACTTTAATTAGAATCTTGTTAAGAGAAGTAATATTTTACACTTTAGTAATGGCTATAGCCAACACCATACAAACCACTAAGAAGAACTAGAAACTTTGGGCTATATCCAACAACATACACTAGTTATAGTAATGCAATCATCTGGAAAAAAAAGAGAACCTACTTGTGTAGTGTTAGTATATAGAAGACGGTTTGCACGGTAGTGAGCATCAGTAAAACAATTGCTTCCACTAGGCCTAGAGTTTTCCAAGGCAACGAGAAATGCATCTTCACAAGCTCGGCACAGTGGACCTTAAACTCATTGTTGTAGTTCCCATTCAATTTTTGTGTAAGTTGATCGAAGACATCTTCTAGACTCCGAGTGAATCCTTTGCATAGACCATTGAATAGATTCACAACCTCTTCATCACTCCCAAGGAGGTTGTAACAATGCGCTTTCTTCTAAGAAAATCCACATCTTCTTCAGATTTGATTAACTGGTCCATCAAACAAACATAATAGGCAACATAGTTGAATTCAGATGGCTTGCACATCTCAAAATCTTTTAGGTTACGAAATAGTATCTATGTGGAGTCTTCGATAGTGATCGGGGAAATATGTATTGTGCCGCTAGTTGTGGAAAGGCAAGGGAGTGCCGCTCTTACTCTCAGTAACACACAAAAATCTCTAACTTCAGAATTTTTCACCTACAGTACTGTTGCACTTGAGTTGCAGCTGACTGTTTAGCTAACAGTATTATACAGGAAAGTTGTAGCTGAGTTGCAGTTGACTGTTTAGCTTCATTTTGATGACCCATGCATTCATAAAATTAAAATTGATACTCAATTTCAGCAATAAAACACATTTAACACATCTATACTTAAAAATATACTTTGATCTCTCAAGTTGCTACAAGAAACTAACTTCAAAATAAATATGAGTTTTCAAACTCAAATAACAGAGTATAACAAAAAAAATACATAGTAAAAATTCTTAGTTTTAACTTCGACTCTGTATCTATATCTATATATGTATGAATCTCGATTACATGATAATTATTTATAGTGTTTCAACATAGTCGTTCATCTACTGCTAATTGACCCTTCATAATAAAATTATCTCTGCAAAACCGAATGCTTTGTTACAGACTGACAGAAAAACTGTGTTGGACCTTCAGAAATGTCATGCGATTGCTGGCCCGATTCTGTAGAGTCAAAATACATTAATGGTGATGGATTTTCACAATTTAATAATATGAACTAATGCGATGACTTCTTATTCGAATAAGGCGGTGTGGCGGTGGAAGCTCTTCAAAAAACTTGGCAGTTACAAATCTGGGTGGTGTTGGTTCTTTAAAATTTCGGCGGCCAGCGGTGGAGTAATTAACGGTTTCCAACATTCTCCCCCTTTATTACTACACCCAAAAATCAAAACTTTGTAATACTAGATTTCTGTTACAACTTACAAACCCCAATGATTTTCCTATGAAACTCAAACAACTCTTTTCCCAAAGGTTTTGTAAATAGGTCTGCAAACTGATTTTCTGATATGCAAAATGTAATGTCCCCTTTTTGGAAATTTTATCAAAAGACCAATTCTTCAATTATTTGACAATGTACTCAAATTCAACTTCTTACAACTCTAGATAAATGGATTTAATTGATCCCAAAATTCCCCCAATTGATTTCAAACTTGGTGAGGAAGGTCCTGAGGGGTGATGGGACACATGATCACATCTATCAGACATATAATCAACTGATATACCCAACCATGGTCTGCAATTTGCAAGGGAAGAAGTTTTGGGACAAGACTACTCAATTTGGGAGGTGGAAATTTCTCTGGGTCCTGGAACAAATATGTTCCAAGCATTGTACAACCTTCACTAATGGTGGGTATGATACTTGGATTTGTTATCAAACATTAATTAAAGTATATTTGCAGCATCATATGTGGTTTTGGGTTTGAATAGGTATTCAAAAGAACTCCATGAATTTACTAGTAGTTTTGAGGTTCCAGCCCCCAATGGTAGATGACTCCAAATAGCTCCAAATGCTCCTGAATTGTACCTGAAGGTGTATGAGTGATATAATAACTTATTTATAATGTTAAAGGATGTATTATTTCCTTCCAATTACTTCTGAAAGTCTATATCAAATTCTGAATAAGATAGATGCTGTAACTAGCAATTTTGGGGCTCAAATCCCCCCCGGGTAATTGCCGAAATGGCCTCCCAAATGTACAGAAACCCACTCAAATTATCAAATTGAGGTAGGGGATGCGTATAGTACATCAAAATGGACTCATATACTGAACCAATCTAACTCCCATGGTTATAATCACTTCCTTCAATCCAATATATAAAAACTAGTTTTGAACCCTTGGGGAAATGAGATGCAATTTAGTCCAATGGTTATGGAATTCGACCCAATGGCCACAAAATCTTAGTTAATTATTATGAAACCTAAAATATTCTTCAATTATAGTCCATTCATGCATTATTAATCAATATTTTACACAGCCATTCAAATATACCAATATTATAAGAGTTTGCAACAAGGAAGTGGGAAATGGCACTGTTTCTTTATTACTGATCAATAATACATAAAATATCTTGGCATTTCAACCTGATAACTTTTTGAACATATAAATAAGAGTATTTAAATCAGAATACAAAATGTTGGAGCAAGAGGATCTCCCTCAAAAAGATAAATGGCTCACCAAGTGCACCTCACTCCACTGGGCTGAAATATGGTGAAAGAATGTGAGATGCGAGGGGGAATGAGCTGAATCCTGAAGTGTCCACCAGCTGCTATGGCTGCACCTGTATATTATAACTCAATTTAATCTCCTTGAAATATCTGAGTGGCCTCTCCAATAACCAATTAGGATGGGAATCTTTCACCCTGAAAATTGGCTCAAGCATGAACTAGTCACTCACTAGCTCTCTCTTTTCACAACAACAAATTTCACAACTGATCAAAAAGCTCCTTCTCATGGATGATCCCTGCATTTTATAACATTAATGGTATCCTAAACTTCCAAATACATCCATAAACCAAATCCAAGTCGAATTGGTGTGGTTGCTCATGCTATGCCATGTGGCCTCTCTCTTCACCTTCCATCTTCTCCTAAATTGAGTAGGAACCCATTGGGCTTCTCCAAATCACATGAGAGCTCTATTGGATGCTCTATTTCGACCTGATATGTCAGAGATGTCATATTTCAGCCTTCATATCTGAATTGTGTCATAACTGTCATATAATCTCCATCATTGGTGTCATAGATGTCATAAGTGTAAGGGGAATCTAGCCAAGTGTCCATGAAACTCCCCATTTGGCCCTTCCTTGCTCATGTAAGTTACACTTCATCCCAAATTCAACCTATGAATTATATGGACAAGTATATTGACCTTATAATCCATCCAAAACATTAGGATTTCCATAGATTTGATATTGCAAGAGGTGGGTGCCATTTAACATAGGAATTCTAGCTAGTGTGGGTCCCACATCCTCCATGTGTCCTCATGATCACTTGCCACTTTGATTTTCCCTTGTATTTATTTATTTATCTCCTTTATTAAATATTTATGATAGTATAATGTTCAAACAGCATTTATTGTCCCCCTTATTCCAAATCTCAAAGCTTCCACCCCCAACCTAGGAAACTAGTGATTTTCCTCCTTGGCAATTATTTGACCCTTAGCATCAATTTGACAACTTTCATGAATATGGAAAGTGTGATTTGGCCATTGTGACCCTATGAAAAACTTGAGACATTACACAAAATTCCATACTTATTTCATTGTTGTTTATCAATTCTCGAATAAAATGATACCTTGTATCAATATGCTTACTTCTTTTATGAAAAACATGATTTCTTGATAGTGCAATCGTTGATTTATTGTCACAAAAGTTTTGAGTTGGTTCATCATGTTCATGTTGTAACTCAGAAAGAGTTATTATCATCCACATAGTTTGACATGCAACTGATGTTGCTACAACATACTCTGCCTCAGTAGAGGATAATGTCACTATGGGCTACTTCTTTGAAGCCCATGCTACTGATCATGATAAAAAAACTAAATACATATACAAATGTGCTCTTTTTATCATCTATAGAACCTGCAAAATCACTGTCAGTATATCCAATCAACTTAAAATTTGATTTTGATGTATACTGGATACCAAAATTTGTTGTTCCAGCAATATATCTTAGAATCCTCTTTCCATGTTGCCAGTGGGTATTCTTTGGAGACTCCATATATCTCAAAATAAAACATATTGCAAACATTATATCCATTTATGGTTTTCCTCCAATTTGTTAAATGATTTTTCAATGAAGTCTGACCAATGTAGCGGCAAAGTGGTATATTAAACTCCCTTCGGCTGCCTATGACAGTTTTCTTGATTTAGCAAAAATTTTCTTAAATCACTTTCAACTTCATGTCTGGTATGATGCCAGTACAGACCTTCTATTGAATTTTCAACAAAATAAGGCCACTCGTATATCTAACCACATTCAGGAGTGGAGAAGGAGAAAGAGGCTTATCAAATCCAATATTCCTCTCGAGTTCTTACTAGAATGGTTTTTGAAGTCTTTATTTCCATATATTTCAAAAGACATTTCCACACCGAGAGTGACTACAGAGGAGGAGGCCATACTTAGGGCCCAACAACTGGATTTAATATATGCCCAGTCTAGGATTCTCTATGAGATTATCGCTGAGGTGCCAAGGTCCAACAAAGACTTTGCTAAACCCAATCCTAGACCACATGTTGATGACATAGTGGGTTCAATTGACACACGGAATGTAGAGTCACTAGCTAAACATATCCATGAACTTTCAGTGAAGCAATCTGCAATGGAGGCATCCAAGGGTGCCACCCCCTCGCCCCAGAATGTGAATGTCTATTCAGTACAATCTACCGAAAATGGCAATCAACATCTCGATGGGAAAAAGAACAAGGGTAAGAAGGGTGAGGGGAATCAAAAGAAGAAGAAACCAATAAACAATAATGAGGGGGGTAAAAAAAAGAAAAAGAAAGTCAAATTTCCTTGCAATATTTTCCAGGAAGACCACTTGACCTATCAATGCTCCTTAATGGATCAAGCACATAAGTTGTTGAAACAACAACAACCGACCGTCCTGAAGGATCCATTTCCCTAAGGATGGAATGCAACTTCTAGTGATCCGAAAAACAAGAGGGGCACGCAAAGTGCTCCTTCCACTGATTAATCTTATGGTATGATCCCATACCTTGCTACAGACTAGAGCTAAGAATTATGAATTAGAGGCTCAACAAAAATATAAGAAAACTACTGAGACATCAGCCCCACGCTCAATTGATAAACTGGTTGATGCTATGCCAAATATACCAAAAGGGGTCTTTAAAATACATTTCACAACCCTAACGCGAGGGCTTCTTCGAACTACTCAGTTGTAGAAGATTTATCCCAAACTCCTTGTGTGATGTCAGGCTTATGAGTGCTCCAGAGTTGTCCTTCGCAACGATATGCACTCTTGGCGTCCATAGGTAGTATGAACTCAATGAGCCTGATGGCTAAATTTAATCATTCCGAGGTCAAACCACGGCTACCTTACCATGTGGCCTTTTCCATTGAGGTTGTCCATGGTGGAAAAACCATTGGATGAACAATGATAGATGAAGGTGCATACACATGTGTAATGTCGATTTCATGTTGGAAGAATCTGGGATCCCTTGAGTTTGTCCCATCAAACACTTTGTTGACCACTTTCGATGGAAGGTCTTTCCCTCCACATGGTATATGTTGGACAAAATGGCCACACTGAGAGGGGGGGTGAATCATTGTGAGAGAAATTATAAATTTTTTACCTTCTTTTAATCAATCATCATGTCATCAATTGCATAATCAAATTCATCATGAGTCATAAGCACAACATCACATCAAAAGAGACACAATAATATATGGAATTTTGATCTTTATTTATTGTACATGGAAGACAACAATATTATCGACTACAATCAGCACCAACTGATGAAAAGAGAACCCACTCTCATAACATGGCTCAACCTATTTTTCTTAGCTCCAACTAACAAGGGTTTGAGGATTCCAATCCTCAAGTGCATGAATCTTCTTGCAAACATTCATATGGCTCTGTTGCACAACCAACCTCTTCTCTGCACATCAATCTCTTCTCATCACTCTATTGGTCAACATTTCTCAGAAATCTCTAGTTAATCTGCTCATCACTGCTGATCAACACTGTTGCTCATCACTAATGCTCAACTCTGTTGCTCATCACTGTTGCTCATCACAATATACTGATAATTCATTTCATTTCCATACACTACTCATGTACATAATCATACACCTCATTATACACAATTACTGAACAAGTAATTATGCTCTGCTTTCACTGAACATAAGGCATGCATCATCATCATAGGTATGCATCATCGTCATAGGGTATGCATCATCATCATTGGGTATACATAATCATCATGTCAGTGTGCACCATTTATACATCGTCATAATCAAGTATATATCATAGTTCATATGATAACATCATCACCCTATGGTATGCATGTACATCATATTGTATAGGAGTGCATTAACACCATAGAGTGTACATCATTATCATCATAAAGTGTATCATATCATAGCATAAAGTTATGCAACATCATCATCATAGCCTCCATAATGACTCCAAATATATATACCAATATAGAGGCTCACATACTAAGATCAAATGTGAACTCTATCCATGAGAGACATGTGTCATCACAAGAGAAACCTAGAGGAATGAACCATACCTTTCTGAAGATCACAAGATGAAGAAAAATTAGACAAACTAAAAGAAATTCGATATTATGTCATCACATATCCCTCGTAGCAAGCTTTCTAACGAGCCAAGAACTTTGTAATTCCGATTCCGTATGAGAAAGTTATGCCAATTTTATTGAAGATGCCCAAAACTTTCTCTGTAAAAACGAACTGCTCCTCTACTGCTGCGAAAAAAACTCAGTCAAATCTCCAAGGATTCACTTCTATACTTTCAATATTGATTTTTTTTGGATATCTTTATCTACACATTAAAGTGGACATGTTTCATGCTCGTCAACTTGTCTTCAAAGGTAAGAGTGGTAAGAATTTTAATTTTTAATTAAAAATTGTAATCTGAATTTTTAATTTGACTTTTAATTGTCACACAAAATTCTTACCACTTCAATGGTCAAACCTTACCAAGTAATTGCATGTATTTTCTTTTCCATATAATAGGGCTTCCACCACATAAGCCATATGTATGACCAAGGAATTCAAATTTCTTACCACTTCAATGGTCAAACCTTGCCAAAGAATTGCATGTATTTTATTTTCCATATAATAGGGTGTCCACCACATAAGCCATATGAATAACCAAGGATTTCAAACTTCTTACCACTTGAATGGTCAACCTTATGTATTTTCATTATTTTTCTTACCACCTCAATGGTCAACCTTATGTATTTTTATTTATTTTTCTTTTAAAGCATCCTTCAAAGTCAACCACATCATTTAAAATTCATAGGAGTGTGTCCTCCACATCTTCATTGGGTTGCATCAAGCCACTAGGTATTTTGATGGCATTCCATGTGAAAGGTGTCATCATGGGCTTCAATCTTGTCACCAAATGGACCATCATCAAGCCAATATGTGTGTGGGTTCCTTAACCACATCAAGTGCAAGCAATGGGCATTAAGGTCTTCACAAGGTACCATGACTTCATAAAGTCACCAAACACCACATCATCATGCAATCTGACCATGTCAATTGCAAGTAGTGGGATCCATGACCTTTGCAATTGTATCAGGGTCTTCATCGAGGGTTCCATGGAATTCTTCATCATACCAGAGGTTCCATAGCCTCTTAAGGACCATACAAGGTCATCATCGTCATATAAGAGCTCCATGACCCCAATAAGGGTTGAAAGGTCATGACACCATCAAGTGTGGGTCCAAGGGATTCATCAAGGCTTCTTCAACAAGAAAGAGGATTCATAGGATTCTTCAACCACCTCAACCACACTAGGATATCCTCAAGGGTCAAGATCCATCATGACATCATATGTGGGGTAGGTGGGTCTTCTCATGGGGTACTATGATACCATCAGAGCATGAATGACCACAAAAGGGTCATTAATGCTTCTCCAACCCATATAGGGGTTCTCCATCATCCATCAAGGTTTCAGGTCCATCTCTAGTGTCTTCAACACCATCAGTAGGGTCTTCAACATCTTCAACAAGGTGTTGGCTCCAAGATCCATCCTTGTGGGTACAAGGACCTTGTCAACTGGGTACAAGGTGCTTCAAGGCACAAACCCACTCTGTAAGGGGTATAAGGCTCAAACTCACTTTGTAAGGCACTGCAAGTGGGACTTGGTGGCATCAATGACATCCCATGGGGCCACTGCAAGTCCATGTTGGCATCGATGACAATTTTATCAACAATCTCCCCCTTTGTCATTGATGACAACAACTCATGCTCCCACTATGAGCATGCTCCAATTTTGTGTGCATCTCTCGCTTTGTCTTCATCTCTCCCCCTTTGGCATCAATGGAAATGGGTGTCCACATACATGTATTTGAAATAATTGATCACGGGTCATTGTTCCCACTTTAAATATGCACGATCCTAGGACCTGTCTATATGCCTGGAGTAGCCATCCTTTCTTCTTTGAGTTCATACTCCAACCTCATGAACTCAAGGTATGTTAAGGTCTCTCGGGTCTTTGAGAGACCTTACACTTGGCTTTCCATATGGCAGCCATCCTCCCTGCTTTGATCAACCTCTCCTATATGTAATTGCTCGATCTACTTCATCCATACTTGCTTCTTGGCATATGTCCTTTCAACATTTATTCCTTCATCTGCATTGGTTTTCCTTGACGAGCTGTATAGGAAACTTCTCAAGGGTTTCTTTCTGTGTTCTCCAACAATCTTGATCTTTATGCCCAAGTCTACTGCAACTATAACACCTCATCGTACAACAATGTGCAACAATGTGACCAACATTGTTGCATGTTCAACACCTAGGTGAGTTGTTGGAACTTCCAACACTTATTTGATCAACTTCATGTCTCCATGATTGAGAGTGTCCATAACTGTATGTATTTGTCTTATGATCTTCAAATCTTCTTGCTGATGTGTATGAAGCACTCCTTCTTGGTTGACTTCTTTTACTTGCACATTCTTGGGCTTTATGACCAAACCCACTGCATGTGTATCATCTCAATGTGTGAGATGTGGAAGCAACATGTCCAACTTGATTACATGTCCAACATCTAACTGAGTCATTGGGCCTTCCACCACTTCTTCTTCCGTAGAGTCTACACTCCATAGATTTATGACCAAAGTTAGAACAAAAATAACAATAACCATTGAATCCACTTTCATACCTGGGATTTTGAGTTGTTTCTTTTTTGAGCTTTCTTTGAGGAATAGGACTAACTCCTTGTTGCAATTTTGAGCTTCCCAACTCGTTGTTTTCATGTGTAGGAGCATGGGGAGCCACTTTGGATGTTGATGGACCTTCTTATGGGGTCTTCAGAGACCAAGTGTCATCTTCATATTGTTCCTTGTCCTTCTTGTAACCAAGACCATTTTTGTCCAGTGGAGATCTCTGACAATCCAAGATCTTATCTAGTACAATTGAACTATCCTTTAACTTGACAAAAGTTTCATTCTTCTCACCTTTATTCCTGAGACCAACTACTTGCATTTCCAGCTTCTGGATTGTCTCCTCCTTTTCTTCCAGCTGAATCTTCAAGGTTTCTTCTATCCTCTTGGCTTCCTCTAGTTGAGTCTTCAAATCATGACTGACCTCTCTAGTTTCTTCAAGCTATTCAACAGGCTCTTCTGGTTCTTAAACTCAGTATTTAATTGTTCAAATTTAGCATCCTTGTCTTTCATTTGATCCTGTAACTCTTTGTCCTTGTTTTTGAGCTTCACAAGTAACACTTTCATTGTCATGGTCTTCTGTTGATATTCATTCAAGGAGTCCAAGATTTTCTTTTTGAACTTCATGAAATCACTCTAGTTCAGATTTACTAAGTTTAGGAACCAATTGGCTCTAAGATCAATATTCAGCAACGTGAGATGTATCTCATGTGCTGCCTTTGATATCCCTTCATCATCATCAACAAGAACCTTCTCAATTTCATCACACAAGCTATCATTACAATCAAAAGTGTCTATACCTTTACTAGAGTCCTCTTCCTGCTTCTCTTCTTCTTGATTGATCTCTTCCATGGGCTTGTCTTTTGATTTATGATCTGTCTTTTTGGGTTCTGGTCTTTCCTTTTGATACTTGCTCTCCAGCTCGAACCATAGGTCTTTTGTTGAAGTGAACTCTCCTGCACTTTCCTTCAGTGAGTTGGGAAGTCCATCCATGAGTAACTTCAAGGCTGTAGTATTATCCTTCTTTGCTTCCTTTTGTGCAACTGATTTACCCTTCTTGTTTGATGGAGTGGGTGGATTAATCATAATCTCCCAAACACCAAACTTCTTTAGATATGCCTTCATATTGCTCCTCCAACTGAAATGAGTTGTCATATCAAGTATTGGCACGCCATTGCTTGATGACTCTTCTTTTGATTCCATTTTGTCTCCACGGATCTCCTTCAAGCTTGCTAGGCTTGTGACGAAGTCCTGCTCTAATGCCAATTGTTGGACACAATGACCACACTAAGAGGGGGGGTGAATCAGTGTGAGAGAAATTATAAATTTTTTACCTTCTTTTAATCAATCAGAGTATATCAATCATTATGTCATCAATTGCATAGTAAAATTCATCATGAGTAATAAGCACAACATCACATCAAAAGAGACACAAGAACTTTGCAATTCCGATTCTGTATGAGAAAGTTATGCCAATCTTTGTGAAGATGCCCAAATATTTCTCTATAAAAATGAATTGCTCCTTTGTTGCTGCCAAAAAACCTCAGACCAATCTCCACAAATTCACTTCTCTAGTTTCATCATTGATTTTTTTGGATGTCTTTATATACACATTAAAGTGGACATGTTTCATGCTGCCCAACTTGTCTTCAAAGGTAAGAGTGGTAAGAACTTTAAATTTTAATTAAAAACTATAATTTGAATTTTTAATTTGACTTTTAATTGTCACACAAATTTCTTACCACTTCAATGGTCAAACCTTACCAAAGAATTGCATGTATTTTCTTTTCCATATAATAGGGTGTCCACCACATAATCCATATCTATGACCAAGGACTTCAAACTTCTTACCACTTCAATGGCCAAACCTTACCAAAGAATTGCATGTATTTTATTTTCCATATAATAGGGTGTCCACCAAATAAGCCATATGTATGACCTAGGATTTCAAACTTCCTACTACTTGAATGGTCAAACTTACGTATTTTTATTATTTTTCTTACCACCTCAATGGTCAACCTTATGTATTTTTATTATTTTTCTTTTAAAACATCCTTCAAAGTCAACCACATCATTTAAAGTTCATGGGAGCGTGTCCTCCACATCTTCATAGGGTTGCATCAAGACACTAGGGAATTTGATGGCATGCCATGTGCAAGGTGCCATAATGGGCTTCAATATTGTCACTAAATGGACCATCATCAAGCCAATATGTCTGTGGGTGCCTTAACCACATCAAGTGCAAGCAATGGGCATCAATTCACAAGGTTCCATGACTTCATAAAGTCACCAAAGACCACATCATCATGCAATCTAACCATGCAAGTGCAAGTAGTGGGCTCCATGACCTTTGCAAGGGTATCATGGTATTCATCAGGGGTTCCATGGGATTCTTCATCATACTAGGGGTTCCATAGCCTGTCAAGGACCATACAAGGTCACCATCATCATATAAGAGATCCATGACCCCAATAAGGGTTGCAAGGTCATTACACCATCAAGAGTGGGTCCAAAGGCTTCATCAAGGCTTCTTCAATAAGAAAGAGGATTCATAGGCTTCTTCAACCACCTCAACCACACTAGGAGACCCTCAAGGGTCAAGATCCATCATGACATCATCTGTGGGGTAGCTGGGTCTTCTCATGCGGTACTATGATACCATCAAAGCATGAATGACCACAGAATGGGTCATTAATGCTTCTCCAACCCATCTAGGAGTTCGCCATCATACATCAAGGTTTCAGGACCATCTCTAGGGTCTTCAACACCATCAGCGGGGTCTTCAACATCTTCAACAATGTGATGGCTCCAAGATCCATCCTTATGGGTACAAATACCTTGTCAACTGGGTACAAGGTGCTTCATGGCACAAATCCTCTCTGTAAGGGGTCCAAGGCTCAAACCCACTTTGTAAGGAACTGCAAGTGGGACTTGGTGCCATCAATGACATCCGGTAGGGCCACTGCAAGTCCATGTTGGCATCAATTCCTAACGCGAGGTCTTCTTATAACTACTCACTTGTAGAATATTTATCCCAAACTCCTTGTGCAATGTCGGCCTTAGAAGTGCTCCAGAGTTGTCCTTCGCAACAAGGTGCACTCTTGGCGGCCATAGGTAGTATGAAATATGCGAGCCTGATGGCTAAACTTAATCTTTCTAAGGTCAAACCATGCCCACCTTACCATGTGGCCTTTTCCATTGATGTTGTCCATGGTGGAAAAACCATTGGACGAATAGTGATAGACGAAGGTGCATCCACATGTGTAATGTTGATTTCATGTTGGAACCCTCTAGGATCCCCTGAGTTGGTCCCATCGAACACTTTGTTAACCACTTTCGATGGAAGGTCTTTCCGTCCACATGGTATCCTGCCGTCTTTTGAAATAAAACTTGTAGGGAAAACGGTCTCTGTGGAAATCGAGTAGTTGACCCCCCTCTGGCTACAATTTAATTTTGGGGAGAAGTTGGACATATGCAATGTGCACTATTCCATCGCCCATTTTTCGAGTCCTTGTGTTCCCACATGAAGGAAAGTCAGTAACTGTTGACTAGTTTACATATACTCGAAAGGGTCGTTTGGAGACTACTGAGTCTATCGTACCTTTGATTGATCAGTCGCTCCCAACGAATGAAAGCTTAGAAGTTTGGAGGCATACATCGTTGATGGGAACATTCGATATGCATGCTCCTATAAAATACTTAGGCACGATGAGCGTAGCGAAGAACATCTGCATGATTGTAGATAGAACCGACCCATGGGTCCTCCCTTCGTAAGACAAAGAGTCAAGTTCCCTTCTTAGCAGCATAAGTAGCCTATCAAGCTATATTCGATGTTACTATTGATTCCATCTCGACTCCTCCACTCTAAGAAGAGTGGGATGAAGCTTACTTTCCTGCATGGAAAGAAACTCAACTTATTCTTACAACTGCTTAGATATGGTTTTGCCATTTGATGAAGCCATTCTAGAAGCCATGATAGGCCCTGAGAAAATTTGTGAAGATCTACATCACAACTTCTACTTTCTTCGAGAACTAAGCATGATAGAAAATTATGAGTTTCATGTGAGACTAGTTGAATGTATTGATCTACCTGTGAATCCTTTACCCAAGGAGGGATTATTTGCCAAAGGGAACATGGAAAAAATTTCCGCTACCATTCCGATCAATATCTCTACGAAACCAGATATCATGGAAAATGTGCATATTGGAGCAAATTGTTCACTTGAAGAGATTTCTAGTTACACTGTCTTATTTAAGGAATTTCACGATGTCTTTTCCAAGTCTTACAAGGAGATTCCAGGCATCGATCCATCAATTGTGGAGCATGAGATCCAAACTTACCCTAACATTAAACCTATTCGACAAAAGATTAGACCCGTGAGTATGTGGAAAGCGACATCCATTAAGGCTCAAGTGGAAAAGCTACTGAAAGCCGGTTTCATTTACCCTATCTCTCTAATGTAATGGGTATCCAATCCCGTTCCGTTGGATAAGAAACAAGGGACTATTCGTGTCTGTACATATTTCCAATATTTGAACAAGGCTTGTCCCAAGGAAAACTATCCTATGCCATTCATTGATCATATCATTGATGCATGTGTGGGTAGCGAGGTTTTCTCATTTATGGATGGTTTTTCGGGCTATAACCAGATTCAGATTAAACCCGAAGACCAACAAAAAACTACCTTCATCTATCCATGATTCATGTACAAAAATATGTTTTTTGGCTTAAAAAATGTCAGAGCAGCCTTTCAACGTCCAATGAACTTTGCTTTCCATGATATTAAGTACATTGTTGAACCATACTTAGATGATCTTTTGGCCCATTCTCAGAAGAGGAAGGATCATCCCTATCATCTTTGCATAGTTTTTGAGAGATGTAGACACTACAAGATTCACTTAAATCCCCATAAGTGCGTATTCTGTGTCGAATCGAGGAAATTACTCGGTTTCATTGTCTCCAATAAGGGTATAAGGGTCGATCTGTTGAAAGAAGGGGAGATTATTAATCTCACTCCTCCTCGAACAATCGGACAGTTACAAAGTCTACAGGGAAAGTCAAACTTTCTCCTACAATTTATTGTGAACTATGCCAAGATCACTAAAGGTTTCATGCACTTACTTAAGCAAGACACCCCAATTCTATGGGACGAAGCCGCTCAACAATCTTTCAAGGCATTGAAAAAATAACTTCTATCATCTCTTTTGCACCCACCAGATTACACAAATGAATTTATATTGTATCTCGCTGCATTTGAGTCTACAATAGGTGTAGTTTTAGTTCATGAAGATGACAAGCTCGAAGAGCATGTTATCTATTATCTTAGTCGCGCTATGGATGGTCCTGAACTGAGATATTCACATGTCGAGAAACTAGCTTTGGCGATAGTTTATACTGTCTAGAGATTGAGACCCTACATTCTGCTAAGGATAACCATTGTGGTTGTAGACATAAATCCATTTCAGTACGTATTATCCCGACGAATAATCAGGGGAAAGTTTAATAAGTGGATTGTCATTTTCCAAGAGTTTGGCCTAGATTTTCAGTCTGCCAAGTCTAAGAATTCCTAGTATTTGCAGAACTTATCCTAGAGTTCCCGAGCGAGGAAAGCGTAGTAATAGAAGATGAACAAATTTTGGATGAGTACATTTTCTTGATTTCAACCTATGATCCTTGGTACGGGGATATCCTAGTATATCTCTAGACTTTGAAATGTCATGCAACCTTCTAATGGGAAGATCGGCATAGCTAAGAGTAAATGTGAAAAACTACCTCATAATCGACGATACTTTATATAGACGGGGGGTAGACTCCATCTTGCGTAGATTCCTCACCCATGAGGAGGCTAAGTTTGTCCTAAATGATTCTCACAACGAAGCATGTGGGGATCATTTATCTGGCTTAACAACGACCCATAATATCTTGTGTGTCAGTTATTTTTGTCCTACTATCTTCAAAGATTGTCTTTGTTGTTATGAATCCTGATATGTATTGTTGTTCATTCTTAAATGCAATTATAATCTTTTCATGCTTCTTTATATACCAATAAGGAACTATGTGGAGGAATATAATTTTCTTTCATAGGTACAGAAGATTAGAAGGCTGAGGAGCATCTAAGGAAGAAGGTTAAATCTAGGATCAACCGCCGGTAAAGAGGTACATGTTCCACTAACCATATTTCTCTCATATATGTTTATGTAATCCTTAATGTCTGCAAGCCATACCCTAGTATGCTGGTGACCCTAAGAACCCAAGTCATAAGGTAGATATCCCTCACAACACTTAGAGATCCACCTCAAAGAAGAATTTCCTAGTTCCGTCTCAAATATCTTTAAAATTGACTAGATCCGCCTTAGAGATAAAATCCCTATACAAAATATGTCGACTCAAAAGATGCATGTAATCCTATAGACCTGAAAATCTTTATGCAAGTCTGTAAATATGCATGCAAACTTGTAGTAAACCTAAAATATGCATGCAATTCTATTGATCTCAAAATTTATATGCAAACCTGTAAATTTGCATGCAAGTTGTTAAGTTTTTGTCTCGCATGGTGCTATAAAAATAGCTTCAATAAATAAAACGTTGGTTAATTAAAATGTATGTGTTGAACCCTCCTTAGAGATTCAAATCTGTGGTAATATATTTGATTCGCTATAACTTTGTGGGAAGCTTCCTCAAAGATCCATCTCAAAGAAGAATTGCCCATATCTATCTCAGATATCATAAAAATTTCGATGCATCTCATAAATGAAAACCCTATACAAAAGCCGTTGACTCAAAATCTGCATGTAAGCTTGTAGACCCCAAAATCTGCAAGCAAGCCTGTAAATATGCATGCAAGCCTATAGTAAACTTCAAGATCTCTAAACAACCCATTATTAGTTTAAGTGTCAAGAACGACATGTTTACAATAATGCATAACTATGTTTTCAAGAATGTGGATCATTACAAATTATATATATTAAATGATTTATTAAACCATTACACTTAAAACTAAAGTCATTTTATCTTGAGCTAATTGCAATATTTTTTTTTAATTTATATTATTATTATTTTTAGCGAAAAGTGCCACCTTGATATTATATCCCCATAATAAAAAATGGATTCATAAGCCTACTTAAGAATGGATCCCAAGTCTCCAACCACTAGCCAACACTTTTATACCATCATCCTTTGCCCCAAGTCAATTACAATATACTTACTTGATTAGTATAATAATATTAAATCAATACAAGTTAATAAGCTAAAAGATACAAGTTAATAAGCTAAAAGATAGATGAGTAATTAAAAATAATACCATTATTACCCATAAAAATATGATTAAAAAAACTAAGTATTAGTTCATTAAAATCGTTAATTCCGTCGTACAAACTAGCTTAAAAATCATATATTAGCTAAACAATCAGCATAACATCATGGTAGGTTTATTCACGAACTTCCAAAATACTTAACACATGAACCGGTTGAAGAAGGATAGCCTAGATATCCTTCTCATCCTTTATCAAGGTAACACCTTATTATTTTGGAAATTTTCAAGCATATCTTTCTTTTACTTAAATCAAATATTGAAGATAATCAGTCAAATTCATGTTTTAATTAGGTACTTGAGAGCGCCATTTCAAGATTGATTTCGGTATTATGTTATTATTTTTTTTAATTTATGAAAATTACAAAAATATTATTGTAATCGATAATAAAAAATTTAAATAATTAATTTTAAAAGTTTTAAAAATTATTATTTATTTTAAAAGTATTTAATTTAATATAAAAATATAAACAACATTAAAAATTTATAAATATCAAAACATTATTAAAAAAAAATATTTAACTTAAAGTCAAAAGAGTGACTCACCTATACTTCGAAAGTTTAAAGTCAAAAGAGTGACTCACCTATACTTCGAAAGTTGAAACAAATTCTTTCAATAACAATTGAAAAGTGGTCGGTGGCCATGAATATGTTCTCGCGGGAATATCTCACCGTCACTAAAATAGAATAACAATTTTGGAATCCATCACTAAAACTAGAACGCTCTTGGAATGTATTTCTTTTATTAGGGGAATCAAGGTCTGGTAGGTTGTAATAATTTTGGAATCCATTATTAAAATAGAACAATTTTGGAATGTATTTTTTTACTAAATCAAGGTGTATAAGACAAATAAGTATTTTAACAATACATTTAAATTTTCTTCAAATTAAAATGATTTAGTTGGTTGTGTTGTGAGAACAAACTAGCCATATGGGATAATTTGTCTAAACGGGGATGGAATGGCCTTAACAAGTATTGTTTGTGTAGTTTGGAGGCTGAGTTGATTGACCATATTTGTATAGTCTATTCGTTGAGTTAGGGAGTTCATAAAGTTGTTTCTAAGTCTTTGAATATTTCTTTCAATTGGGTTTCATCTACTTTGGCTCTTAATATGTTTGCTTGGACTCAAAACAAAGTTGATTTTTTATATCTTCCAATCTTTTGTTGTTGGATCATTTGGCGGGCTGGGAATAAGTTGATTTTTTAGAATTGTCGGCCTAATATTCAATGTTGTTGTGCGACCATCATGGGTCTTCTTAAAGATTACCTTGTGCCAAAGGCTTCTAAAGCTTGCAGGAATATTGGTCCTCCATCGTCATTAGTGTATCCAACAAGCCATTTTGATAGTGCAACGATTCAAGGTCAATGTGGCGGTGACATGTTTTTAGCTATCTACGAAGATCATTTCGTTCATATCAAGTTGGGGTGTGGCCATGAAATGAAAATGCGTTATGAGCTCTTGGCACTATGGGGGCTATTGTTCGTCACTTCCATCATCGGGGTTCCATCTCTTTCTTTATATGGGGACTCTAAAGTTGTTGTTGATTGGGCTAACAACTTGTCACCTTTGCAAGTTATGGAATTAGAGCAATGGTGCTCTTGCACCTCTTAGTTGTTGATGTCTTTCAACTCCCTCAGTATCAACCATGTTTTTCGAGAGCATAATATGTTAGCTAACAAACTATCGAAGGAAGTTGTAACAATTACTAAGGGATTACTGGTTGTGGAGGAGTTTTTGGAGGGGGATAAAAAATTTCCAAGGCTTGTTGGAGGCCTTCCAACTCTAATCTTATGTGCTTTCTTGTTTAGATATTATTTTGTAGTCTTTAGTATAATGTGTGCCAACACTATTATCGTAGATCTCTCTTTAGGGTTTTAGCTTTATAGTTATTTAGCTTTTTGTTGTTCATAACTATCAAAGACTATTAGGCGGATCTATCAGCGACCGTTCCAGAGACTACGAAAAACTTGAGATCGCCTCCATGAAGTTCTAGATCGGGAGATGGATTCAGGGTCGCCGGTGGAATGAAGCGAGGCGGATCTATGCGGCTAGGGCCTATACCCTAGCCGCCTTCGCTCTGGTTGCAGGGGCGCGTCTTCTGTAGCAGCCGTTCTCTGAGTGCATACAGGGCCGCGGATCGGAGTTTGTTTTTGCATGCGTTTTGGAGCAGGTTTGGCTCTTGTCTTCTGGTGGTCGCCCTGCTACGATGGCCCCAGATCCGAATAATGAGATGGGAGAAGATCCTTTTGAAGCTTTCAAAGCATTAGTCCGTTCGGCGGGACCTAAAGCCAAGCCGTCTCTCTCGTCTAAGTTTGTTAAGAATATGGAGGAGATCCCTTCTCTGGAGCTATCTCCAGAGGAGCCTTGCAATCTTGCCCTCCTTCTAGTAGAAAACACCCTCATTGGAAAGTTTACGGGGTTATGGCCTAGCCCGAAATCGGTGGAGGCATGGATGGAAGACCGTTGGAAGTCGCTGATGCATGGAATCGTTTCTCTGCATGCAGTTGGCAGGGGTTTTTTTGCCTTCAGCTTCTCACAGAAAGAGGACCGTGATCTAGTTTTCAAATCTGGACCCTATTTCATGGGGTCGAGGGGGCTGTTCTTAGCCCCCTGGACTCTTGATTTCAATCCTGGAGCTGAGATCACCGCAGCCCCTGTTTGGGTTAGGCTGCCTCATCTTCCCTTACATCTCTGGGGGAAAGGATCTCTGGAGGACATTGGAAATAAGCTTGGGCGGTTCCTGGACAGTGTGGAGCCGAAAGGGGACCAATTTACCTGCGCTCGTATTTGTGTTGAGGTTAACCTCGAGAAAGGACTTCCGGAAGCCATTCAGCTCTCCCTGGGAGAATGGTGTCATATCCAAGAGCTGGATTACGAGCAGATTCCTTTTAAGTGCCTCTAGTGCCATGCTTACGGTCATTTCGCAAAAAGCTGCCCCAAAGCCTCTGAGGATGTGGGACCAGCCAAAGAAGGTGATTTTCAGCCAGTAACTAACCGGCAAAGGAAGCCAAGGCGAAAGGAGCCAGCCCAGGCCCCTAAGGCCGCTCATTCAGTAGAGGCAACTCTAGAAAATAAAAACAGCTTTGATGCGCTGAAGGAAGATGATGTCCTAGATCCAGAAGCAACAACAGTTAAGGAAGATCCTCCAGCAGACGAAAGCCTTCAGGCTCCCGCCCCCCCAGAATCAGTAGTAGCGAGGGAAATTTGGGCTTCTAATCCTGAACCCTCTGCCCCAGCAGGTCTGGCTGTTTTAGTCCCCTCTAGCGGCTCTGTGGAAACTTCTGACCCTGAAGACATTTCAGTCCCGTCTCCACCCCTTACCCGAGGGCGAAAGTCCAATAAGGCGCGTAGAGAAAAGGAGGCGACCTCCAGCATTTCTTTAGGTTCTCAGAAAAAGCTGGATCCTTTCTTTAAGGGGCAAATTTCACCCCACTCGGTTTAATGCTTTGCTTCTGTCTTCTACTTTGCTCATAGTTTGTGAGAATTTACTCATGTAAGCATTTTTTGTCATTTTCTCGAATTAGCTCTAGACGCAGATGGGATTTGTCTCCCAAGACTTTCACAAGAAGGTTGGCAGCACTGTTAGAGGTCACCAACTTTCTTCAGATTTGAATCTTTCTTATTCTGGCTTGCCAGAATGCCGATTAATGCAACATAACCGTTCTTGTTAATTAAAAAAAAAAAAACTATCAAAGACTATTTGATGGCTTACTAAATAATTGCACATTTGCTATGTACTCAACATTATTATTGTGTTCCCTTTGATTCTAATAAATATTAAAGAATTGTTTTTACTACTTAAAAAAACCAATACATTTTAGAATTTTAATTCTTTGAAAAATAAATTATTTATAAAATTAAATGTCTTGGCCATGCACATAACATCACATGGATTAATCTTATGAAAACATCACATGGAATACATTTTAGAATTTTAATTCTTTCAAAAATAAATTATTTATATAATTAAATGTCTTGGCCATGCACATAACATCACATGGAGGGATAATAACGCTAATAGAAATGTTGATTGTATGTATGTTTTAATAATAAATAATTAATTCATTATTAAAATTAAATATGATTACATTATTTTTTTATTGTTTAGTTGTAGATTTTTATTTTTAACATTAATTTTATATTTGAAAACGGGTTAGTATAGTCATTTTATATATAAAATGATTAAAATATATTTAAAATAAATTAAAATTCTATTTTATATATATAATAATTTATATAATATATTTGTAAATTACAATCTAATTAAAAAAACAAATTAAATTTTATTATTTTGGGATTATGTGTGTTGTGTAAATCATTAAGTTAGGATTTAGATCTCATTTTATGGAGGTGTTGCTTATAGGGTAATGAATGCTAAGTGGACTATTCAAAACCATGAGAATTGCTCACTTGCAACTATACTCTGAATATAGATTATAATTTAGAAACTTACACAAGGTAGATAATCCCAAAATAATGATATATTTTATGTTACGACAAGAGCTAAGCACCGAGCTACAGACTCTTAAAGAGTCTGTTAGAGGGTCTGCAGTGGGTATGCCCACCGCTAGATGTCGTTGATTAAATGTTTTAGCAGTTGATCATACTAGCTGCAGACCCTCTGACAGACTCTTTAAGAGTCCGCAGCTCTGTGCTTGCTCTCGCCTTGTGTTACACTAGAAACCTATAAAATGACTAATTTATTTTGTTACTACATTGTCCATTGAAGAGTGAGATATGCGCAAACTAAAACGCCCTATTTTATTTGGATGGTCTTTCTACAAAACCGTTTTCTTCCACCTGTCCTTTGCCCCATCGCCCATGATATGGGGCACACAAATCGCCCCATTCCTTTGCGATTTGTCGTTTCCTTTGCTGGCTACCCGACGGTAACGTCCCAATGAGCGCACCTTATTCCGAAAACTGTACCTACGAGGACTTTACACGGACCAACGACCATTCTCTGGCTAAGTTGGAATTTAGCGTCCCATTGTCAAAGGACCTGCATTCAATAACACAACAACCAACTCGGTGAGCCATACGCCTGATTTCAAATTCAATCAGTCCCTCATTCCCTCCATTTCGAAATTGTCGGGCGACTGATTTCTTATTTCAAACGCAACCAGTCCCCTCCTTCCCTCCATTTAAAAATTGCCCATGTTGATTTTCAGGGCTTGCTTTTGCAAGAATCTGCTTTCGATTTTGACATAACATTTGGCTAAAAAAAATTCTTCTGACAGTTTATTCGAAATTTCTCTATGGATGAGGTTTGAAATGCAGGGTTAGCTTGGAGTCGATGCATGAGCGGTAGGAAGGATTCCGCTTTTGAGCCAGTTGATTGGAATAGATTTTGCTTTATATAACTGTCACAAGAGTTTCATTGAATAATTCAGGCATTGCAACCATGGAATCCCTTCACAGCGAGCGATTGATTATTCGTTAAAAATGTAGGTGTGGTTCAACAACAAATATGAGTCCATAGGCGTCTTGTAATCAGGGAATTCCCTGTGCCAAAGCCTGGCATAGATTTTAGTTAAACTATTAGTTGTTATTCTTATTCCTGTCCACTTTGAGAAATGAGAAAACTTATTCAGAAGCACTGGTTGCTATTCACATTGTGTTTGCTATTTTTTTTTAGCATAACCTTCTCGATAAAGATGTGCTAGCTGCATGCCCTTCCAAAATTTGGTAGGGAAATATATATTTAACCTAGATCTCTAATATCGTTTGTATTATGCAAGCTGTATCAGGTTGTTGTGTGAATCCAGGATGGTATTTGTAGAGGTTGATGACTAAAAAGAAATTATTCGACACAGCCTGCGAGATTTAAATTACAACACCTTAAATATATCAAAGATAAACATTGAGTACAACAGCCTGTAGTCTCAGAGAGGTGGAGAAGTGCATTTTTTGCATGCCCGATTTTGAAAACAGGGAGGAAGTTATCTCAAAAAAAATCTTTCCTCCCATGCTTGCATTATTTTCCTACATGGTGCATTGGCTCCTAGATTGTTCTCATTCGAATGCCTTGTCTTTGTTCCATTTTCCCTATCTCCTAGAGGTGAATCCATAGGGCGTCAATGCTACATACAGACCATCTTCTGTTCAATGGTTTTAATGTTATAATGGTCTTTCCAAATTAAATCAATTCATAATATTTAGTATTAAGAAGTTATAGTTAATATTATTCTGATTTACAATTTCATTTGGTTTTAAATATCACATATCCTCCTCTCAATTGTCTAAATGGATGCAAGCTTTTATGGCAACATGAATTTATAATAAAAGCCATGTGTTTCAAGAAATGTATTTAGGAATATATAAAATGGTTTTATTTTAAAATATTGATTTTAAACTAAGTTCATAAGTTTATATTTTATTGTACAATTTTTAATTATTTAATAAAAACATACTGCTAAAATTAATGAAGAAAATAAGAATTTATTTATAATAATAAATGATATGTATGCATCATATAATTATAAGAAATGAATATTTCTTTTTAATTTTTTTATTTACATAAATGTAAAATACAAATAAATATAACAATTTACATAAATGTAAAACATAAAGAAACATAACAATCTACTGCATACATACATTGACACAAACTACTTACATTCTATTACAAGCTATCTAATTCATTTCTAAGATCATCTTATTCATTTATAATAATTGAGAAAATACAAACACATTTATAATACTAAATGTTATTATACATTATATAACAATAAGAAATGAGTATTTTTTTTCTTATATTTACATAAATATAAAATACAAATAAACATAACAATTTACATAAGGTAAAATACAAAGAAACATATCAAACTAGTGCATATTGACACACACTACTTACATTCTATTACAAGACCATCTTAATCATATCTGGGACTTATTTAATTATATAACAAACAAAATACTACATTACTAACAAAGCTTCTTTATATTTTCTTTTATTTGAAAATGGGTATTTATGATTTATTGTGTCCTTGGAAATTTTGAAAATCAAGTATTTAATCTAACTTTCAAAGTTTCTCTTCAATCTTGAAGTTTTCTGAATATAAAGAAATATAACAATCTACTCCATACATACATTGACACAAGCTACTTACATTCTATTAGAAGCCATCTAATTCAATTATAAGACCATTTTATTCATTTATAATAATTAAGAAAATACAAACACATTTATAATACTAAATACTAAATACTAAATGATATTATACATTATATAATAATAAAAAATGAGTATTTTTTATCTTATATTTACATAAATGTAAAATACAAATAAACATAGCAATTTATATAATGTAAAATACAGAGAAAATGTAAAATACAGAGAAACTTATCAATCTACTCCATGCATATTGACACACACTACTTACATTGTATTACAAGACCATCTTAATCATCTCTCAACTTTTCTGAGTTATTTCATTATATAACCAACAAAATATTACATTACTCACAAAGCTTGTTTAGTCTTTCATGATTACTATTTTAATACTATTTTCTTGCATTTGAAAATGGGTATTTGTGATTTTATTGTGTTTTCAATATGTAGAAATTTTGAAAATCAAATATTAAATCCAACTTTCAAAGTTTCTCTTCAATCTTAAAGTTTTCTAAATATTTTTTTTGAATTTCTAATCTTCAAACTATTTTGAAATATTATATTACAATAATAATATTTTTATTCAATTTAATGAATTTTCACACAACAATTCAAGAGAATATATACCATATTTATGTACTTCTATACCACAATGCCACAATCCTAGTTAAGAAAAAAATTAGTAAATCTTCTCTTATATCTTCAAGATATATGCTATATCACTTGATCAATTCACCTATATGTTATGTCAAATAAACATTAACAATAAGGGAAATTCTAAGGGGAAAATGTATCCCATTTGCTAATTTTTTATGCCTTTTTTCAAAAAATGACTTATCTATTTCCAATTTTTTTTCTAAATTAATTCATCCAAATTCCATGTGATAAAAGTAATTTACTCTAAACCTCACCAAAATTGTTTAAAAATTATTTAAAACCTTTATAAAATTGAATAGTTTTATAAAAAAATTCTCAAACATTTTATGGTTGGAAATTTAAGAATTAGTAAAATTAACCAAGGAGGTTATCATAAAACCACACACATAAGTTGGTACAAATATCTAACAATAAAACCACACATATAACACTCTACAATACAAGGATGTACATGTGTAAATGTAGTGCTTATCCAATCCCCATAGTGAAATTGCTTATAAGCATGATACTCCTTGGGATTAATGCCCCTCATCCAGGATGGTGTCATCTCTAACAAACTATTACCATGATGCTCCTTACACGGTGGTGGTTTTTCATTCAAATGTCCTCATGCAAGGTGTTCCTCCTTTGATTGTGTATCATATGTTCCCAATTCGAATGCACCTCATCATCATATATATCTAAGTCCATCACAAACTTCCATGAGATATGATCTTCAACCCAATTGTCCTCAAATCAAGTTCCCAACCTCCAAGGTATATATCACATGGGACCCTAAGGATAACTTCCCTCCTCCAAATGCTTGGTGTTTCTCCTCCCTATATAGGTACCTTCCTTGACCAAGCAAGTGACTCCCTCATTATGTACAATCAATGGGTGAATCATCATTGTAATTAGGATAGCAACCTCCAAGGTAATAGTGTTATGTTAAGTCTCTCTCCCAAGTCAAAAATTCACCCAAACTAATCCATCCATATTTCCATGAAAAATCACCAAGGTGGTAGTTATAGTTGATTGATCCAGTCTAGTATAGCCTAAGGAGGTCATGTGTGATGATTATAAGCATCATGTCTATCCCTAGATACCTAGAAGCTTCCTTTAGGGGATAAGGCTTGGGTTTTCTCCCTTGACCATGTTAAGACCATCATACCCATATCTATTGTCAAAACCTTCTAAAACTACTAACACCCTTTCTTAGAAGCCAAGAATACCCCGAGGAAGTTATGTGTGGTGCTTTAAGGCATCATTCATGGCAGTTGATGTCTCAACTCTTCATTTTGGTCCCAAGGAATATGTTTCCTTCCTCAATCATGTCTAAATCCTTAAAACCCATGCCTACTACTTGAAACCACTTATTTGTGTTGGAATCCCTAGGCTTAGGCTAAAGATACCATTGTTAATCCAAGCCATGTGTATTTTTTCAAAGTTCCTTCTTGGCCCTAAGCACCTTTAATTTTTCTTTAGGGCATAAGTTCCAAGATTCCTCCTTCAACCATCTCCAATCCTTTGAGATTTATATCTAGTGCTAAAAAAATGTTAATAGCACCCATATCCCCATTTAAAAGCAAAGGATTCCCTTGGGTGGTGAAATTCTAGTGTGGTTGAGATACATAGGTGCACCCATGAAGGGTTTGATGGGTTGAAACCTTAGATGCTATTATGAATATATTTTTGTTTTCTCTTATGATAGGTGGTAGATCTACTACATGAACGAATGCGGTGAATTTATTTTTCAGTAGGGGTGGTGCCCAAAAATACCTATGATAAATAGTTGATTGTTTCTAATTGATGCATGTATTTTTTCACATATAATAGGTGGTAGTTCTAGTTGATTGATCGAGTTTAGTATTGATTTATTTTAGTAGGCAATATTCTTATGAGGACCTATGATAGGTGGATAATTATTTTCAGTGGATGCCAATATGCTTTCACTTGTGATAGGTAGAAGTTATATGATTTATTGATCGTTGGTATGGATTTATTTCTAAAGGTGTGACGCCTAGGAGGACCTATGATATGTGAATAAATTATTCCAAATTGTTCTACCTCATATATGGATGGATTGGATTTATTTTCAATGAATGTGATGCCCAAGAGGACATGTGATAGGTAGTTGATTTTTTCTTGTAGGTGACGATTTATTTTCACATATGATAGGTGTTAAATCTACTTCATTCTTCACTAATAGGTTGTCTTTGTTTTATTTGGTGTGATGCATAGGATTTGTGATAGGTGGCTAACATGTCCTAGTAATATGCCATTTTTTTAGGTGGATTGATGCCTCTAATACACATGCTTACCCATTTGTTTGCTGGTTGGTTTTCAAAGGCTAGAATGGCCTGTTTCATTTTTAGATAGAATGACTATATCATTATTCAATTGGATTAGGTTAAGTTATGAGTCAAGGGTTTACAACAATGGTTACCTAGCTCAACTTGAATGATTGTTGCAAATTGAGGTGATATTAATAACGAATAGATGATGTGGTGCTAAATATATTGGTGATGCCATGCATTTGTACATTGTACCTGATCGTGGAGATTGGATATTTCAGGTTGTAATCTTCAAATGTGTACTTTTCCTTAAAGAATTTTTCATTGATGAAGGGTGTGGAAGCCTTAACTTGGGGATCGAATCAAAACATATAGTTCTAGAACGAATGATTGACCCCGAGGGAGTAGTGATGAGTACCAATGATAGGATTGTTGGATTCTCTCGGGGAGAGAGAGTTGATCATGTTGATACTCTTTCCTTAGGATTCTCATGGGATTCTCTTAGTAAGATGGAGGTGACTTAGTTGAGCTTGATGTTTTAGTTTCCAAAGGTTTTGATACTCTTGAGAGATATTCACTTGTATTTTTTATTAGGGATGTGATTACCTTTGCATGATATATGTATCAATTCTTGAATTTAGGGAGCGAAACTCATTTTGGTCCATGATGATGAATTTAGGGATTCTATATTTTTTACATGTCCCTATTGATGTCTTCCTTTCTTCAAATTGATCATCAAGGGCCATGTTCCTTTAGTTTTATATATGGTTATTTTTATTTTGGAGACTCTTATGGAGGGGAAGAGGAAATATATTGATTTGGTGGTGTTAACCAAAGTTGATTTGTTGTATTCTCTTCAATGGTTATCATCTAAAGGCTAAATTGAAAAGTTCTCGGTTGACTTTTTAGAGAGAGACACACCTATGTGAGCAAAGGTTGTTTGGCTGCCAAGGTTTGTGGATATGTACACATGTGCATTATTCTAGAGTAGGTATGACGATATATAATTATAGAGGAGTATCCTATTATAATTGTAGAGGAATCATATTTATAGTTTGCATAGTTATATAGAGTTGATTGGGGTTATACAAAAAAAATCCGCATAAAGAGGAAGTGTTAACTTAAAATGTTTTTTATCTTTTTGGGAGAGCGCCAGTTCTCTTAGCACCTTGGTGATTATACATGGAAATATGGATGGTTTAGTTTGGGTGGATGTGTGACATGTGATAGGGTCTTAACATAACACCCTTACCTAGGAGGTCATTATCCTAATCACAATGACGATTCATGCATTGGTTGTCCATAATGTGGTTAATTGCTTGGTCAAGGAAGGTACTTATATAGGGACGAGTAGCACTAGGCATTTGGAAGAAAGTTATCCTTGGGATCTTAGGACCATGTGATATATACCTTGGAGGTTTGGCACTTGACTTGAGGACAATTGGGTTGAAAATCATATCTCATGGAGGATGGTGGACTTAGATATATGTTGAGGAGGTGCATTCGAATTGGGAACATGAGGGGACATATGATACACAATCAAAGAAGGGACACCTTGCATGAGGACACTTGAATAAAAAATTACCACCCCAGAAGGCGCGTTGGAATAATAGTTGTTAGAGATGACGAGATGACACCATCTTGGATGAGGGGCGTTAATACCAAGGGGGATCATGCTTACAGGGAATTTCATTATGGGGTTTTGACAAACACTACATTACATATGTACATCCTCATATTGTAGAGTGATATATGTGTGGTTTCTTTGTTGGTTATTTTTATCAACTTATGTCCTTGTTTTATGTTAGCTTCTTTGGTGAATCCTACTACTAATTTAATTTTCAACCATAAAATGTTTGACAATTTTTTTCTAAAATTATTCAAATTTCTAAGGGTTTTAAATAGTTTCTAGACAATTTTGATGATATTTAAAGTATTTTTATTACATAGAATTTGGGTGAAATAATTTAGAAAAAAATAGAAATCCATGAATCATTTTTTTGGAAAAAAACATAAAAAAATTAGCTAATGGGATATATTTTTCCCTTAAAGTTTTCTTTATTATTCATACTTATTTGACAGAACATATATGTGAATTGATTAAGTGATATAAGAAATATCTTGGATATATAAAAGAAGATTTACTAAAAGTAATATCTTAAAGATTGTGACATTATGGTAGTGAAGTACACACATGTATATACTCTATTGAAATGTTATGTGAAAATTGGCTAAATGAAAGAAAAATATTTTTATTATAATAAAATATTTAACATTAATCTTAAAATTAAAGTTTCAAAGAAAACAACTATAAAACTTCAAGATTGACGAAAAGTTTTGAAAGTTCAATTAAATACTTGTTTACTCCATAATTTAAAAGTTCAATAGATGAATAAGATGGCCTTATAATAGTTATTATGTTTTTTTTATTTAAAAAAAAAAGTACCTCCTCATTTCTTACTATATGATATATAATGTTATTTACTTGTTCATGTGTTCATATTTGTTCATGTGTTCATATTTTTTCCATTAATTTTAGTAATATTTTTCTATTAAATAATCAAGCATCACATAAAAATATAACCAAATTAACTTAATTTAGAATCAATGTTTTAAAATAAAGCCATTATAATGTATGCATTTCTAATTACATTTCTTGAAAACACGTGTCTTTTATTATAAAATCATGTTGCAATATAATCATGTATTTAGTTATAATAAAACATATTTAAAACCAACTGAAACTGTAAATCATAAACATAAGAACTATAACTTCTTAAACTAAATGTTTTGGATTGATTTTATTTGTAAAGACCATTATAACATTAAAACCATTGAATAAATTGTAAGTATTTAGCATTGATGCCCTATGGATTAGCCTCCAACAGACAGGGAAAATGGAACGAGATTGAATGCAGGAGCCAATGCACTGAATGGGAAAATAATGCAAGCACGGTAGGAATTACATTTTTGGAGATAACATTTCTCTGTTTTCAAAATAGGGTATACCAAAATGTACTTCTCCACCTCTTCGGGACCGCGAGATGCTTTTCTCAACATTTCTCTCGGATGTATTAAAGGTGTAGTAATTTAAATCTGGCCGACTGTGTCGTAATTTAAAGGTGTAGTAATTTAAATCATCGTGGACCTCTACAAATACCATCTTGGATCCCAACCGCATATACCGAATACACAACAACCCGGTAAAACCTGCATAACACAAACCATATTAGAGATCCAGGTAAAATAAATCTTATTATGCCAAATTGTGGAACGACATTCTAACACATCTTTATCCAATAATGAAAAAAAGTTTCTATTAAAAAACAATAGCAGAAACAATGTGAATAGAAATAATTTCTTCTGAATAAGCTTTCTCCTTTCTCAAAGTTGACGGGAATGAGAGCAACAACTAATATTTTACCTAAAATCTATGCCATGCTTTGGCACAGGGAATTCCCTGATTGCAAGATGCCTATGGACTAATATTTGTTGTTGAACTACACCTACATTTTAAACTGGGCTTAATGAAGAATCAATCGCTGGCTGTGAAGGGATTCCATGGTTGCAATGCAAAAATCTATTCCAATCAACTGGCTCAAAAGCGAAAGCCTTCCTACCGCTCATGCACAGACTCCAGTCTAACGTTGCATTCCAAACCTCATTTATAGAGAAATTTCGAATAAACTGTCAGCATATTTTTTTATCCAAATGTCAAAATCGAAAGTGGATTTTGGCCAAAGCAAGCCTTGAAAATCAACACTGGAAATTTAAAAATGGAGGGAAGGATGGGACTGGTTGAGTTTGAAATCAGTAGCCCGACAATTTCGAAATGGAGGGAAGGACAAACTGGTTGAATTTGAAATCAGGCGCGTGGCTCATCGAGTTGGTTGTTGTGTTATTGAATGCAAGTCCTTTGGCAATGGGACGCCAAATTCCAACTCAGACAAAACGCCCTCCAGCGCGCTCGAGGGCGCCCCTGAGCTCAATTTTCGGGCATTTCCAGCAGACCCACCTACAGCCTGGGCTTGCCTTCAGCCACCGATGCTTTCTGACAGCTACAGTACTTTGATTTGATCGAGATCGTTAATTTTAAGCTAAGTTTACGGATCACCATTGAAATTGAAATTTCTGACAGTACTGCATAGCTCTCAGTCCACAATTTATCTCATGTGCGCAAACCAGTGATTTTAGCCCTTGTTACGTCAGGCGGCTTTGAGCCCAGGGGCGCCCTTTTTACCTCCATGTGTGGAGGCTAAGAGAATGGTTGTCGGTCGGTGTAAAGCCCCCGTAGGTACGGTTTTCAGAAGCAGGTGCGCTCGTTGGGACGTTGTCGTTGGGAAACGACAAAGGAAACGCTGGTCACTGGGAAGGGGGCGATTCGTGTGCCCCATATCCTACACCTCCTTGGATGACTCAACCAAGTAACCATTATGAAAAACTGAATGCCCTCAGGAAGCTTCCCATCGGGCCTCCCGAGTTCATTGAAAACAAATTTTTAAACTACACATGCATCATCCTATACATCTCCACTGTTAAACTGCTAAAGAAACACAATCTCCAGCATCGTGGTTTTGTCCTAATTGAATCAGGAGACAGCGGTCAGTTGGAGCGCATCCTCACTTGGATCAATATAAGAAGAGGAAGTCGCTTTCTTTCTTCAAGGTAGATGCATCATAATGCATTTTCTCCATACCCTGCATCCATTTATGTTTTTTTCAGCATAATGCATTCTCCCCATACCCTGCGTCCATTTATGTTTTTTCGCTTGATTTGTTTGGATATGAATCAACCTACTCCTACAAATGAACTCTTCTCCTTTCTCCTGGGAGTCCTCCATCCATATACTCTTCCATCTTCCTCCTCTATCCACTCAAAAGTTGGATCTGTCACGACACATAAATTTTTTAATTCGTTGTGAAAGTCAAGCCGATCCATCCATTTTCCCTTGCACCTTCTTCTTGGTCTCATCTCACCTGCTTTTTTTATCCTCCTCATCCTCTCCTCTCCAGTGTGCCCTTCACTGCAATATTTGGCCACGCTTTAGGGGCTTCCATGGATCCATATAACTCTGCTTTTTATTAGTATTATGCTTTCATATAGCTTTTGTTTAGAACATGGAGCAATCTCTTTCAGAAATCAAGTTGAAAATAAGGGCAATGAATTGATCATATATTTGCACATAACACTGATTTGCACATAACACAGCTCTGGGTATAATTGGGCTTCCATAAAACTTAACAGTGTTACTTAGATAGATGTATATATTTGTGCCTTCTCTGGTTTGTAGCACACTAAAACCATGGCAACCTTAAGATTGGTAAAGAACTTAGACAAAACGCAATAAAATTAAAGCATACTAAAATAAATAAATGCCAATTGAATCGGAAGATGCCTCTTTTATAGGTTTCCCATTTAATTACACTAAATTTTGAAAAATCATTGAAGTTATGAAGGCATCAAGTGTCCATGAACATAGTAGATGTTGTGCAATGCTCGCAAAGTTTACCACGCTGTAACTGTTTAAGTTTACCATGCTTTAACTGTTTAAGATTCAGATCCAGCTTTATACAACTTTGACTAAGATCAGATCCAAGTCTTAACATCAATCTTTTAAGCAACCATAAAATACTTGCCAACTGGTTACCTAATGATATCCGGTTGCTTTATGAGTCCCCTTTTTATCACTAATGAGTCACCTAATTTTTGTTTCTTTTTTCTTATTGATTATTTTTGCGATGAATTGAAATAAAACTCTTAAATCTTAAAAGATTTTTTAAAAATGGATGTAAGAGGTCCTCGGCATTTTCATGGAATCTAATTTAGAATTGTTTTCATTTAGTATCTTTTTAACATGGAATGGAGGGTGAAGTTTTTTTAATCTATAATGATGAATTTAGGGATTTTTTTTAAGAAGATATATTATTGAGAATGATATTATGAAGCATAGTTGGTATGTGATATTTTTGTTTTTTGTTTTTTTAAGAAGATATGTTATTGAGAATGATATTATGAAGCTTAGTTGATAAGGATGTAAATAAATGGTGTTTTAAAAGTATTTGGGATAATTTTTGTTTCTTATTTTAAAAAGATATATTATTTTAAATATATTATGAAGCATTATTGGTATGGATGTAAATAAATAAATTGTTAGAGTGTTTCAAAAGTATTTAGATTTATAGTGAATTTTTTTCATTTAAAAAGAACAATTTTTTAGTTTATATATATGTGTGTGTGTGTGCTTGTTTTAGGCAATTTTCCAAGACAAAGCATCCTCACTAGAAGCCACAACAAAGTAAGGGCTTGACATCCTTTTCTTCTTTCCACAAACAAAGGACGCACCAGCAATAAGAACAGTCATGGAGGAATAGATAGACCCTTCTATGCCCTGGGATTTCTTTGATGGAGCCTCACAAAATCACACCTATGGGGGAGGTGCCACTACCGGATCCAAATGGGTCTTGGTACAGGCACAAACAACTATGCAGAGCTCATGGCTCTGAAACTCCTTATCCACTTTGCACTAGAACAAGGTTGCATAAAACTTTAGATCTTTGGAGATTCATTGATAATAATCAATTGGGCGAACAAAGTTCAGCAGTGTAGAAATATTGCTTTCTTTACTCTTTATGAAGAGGTAAACAAACTCTGGACAAATTTTGACTTCATTTCCTACCGCCATGTTTACAGGGAAAGAAACTCCGATGCAGACCGCCTCTCGAAGGAAGGAGTAAAAATGGAACATGGAACATGGAAATTTTTTGAAAACAGGGAAGGCGAAGTGTATGATTTTTTCCACAGACCCTTTATAGAAGCACTTCCTATAGGATCTACCAATTGAACATTCTAATCTTACACTTTATTTTGAATAAACAGGATAGTCACATCCACAAGCAGTTTGTTGCCACACACACAACTTTGGTTACAAGCTCAAGGGGAGCTAATCTCTGTTATTTTTTGGACAGTATTTGAACAGTTAAAGCTTTTTTAGGCTTTATGCCTGAAGTTTCTGTGGACGCATTCCTGATTTTGTTTCCGATTGTTATCAGCGGTATGCAAAGCATACAAACCATGTACAAACTCTTTTGAATCAATATAAAATGTTTTTTTTTTCTTTCGGAAAAATATATATGTCACATGCCCCAATTTTGCAAAAATAATATTATCTTATTTGATTTTATTTAAAGACATTACATTAAATTTTATGCTAAGTTGTAATTGATGACTCAGCAGAGTCAAGGATGTTGAATGTATTTCTGAATATTTTAATTATAAATAAATAAAAGTGGAGACAACAGCTTAGGAGAGCTATTAAAAGAGTGTTTACTGGTCAAGTTGGTGGAGGAGACTGGGTGGAGAGCAAATAGACATGTAGCATCCTCAAACACTTCCAACTGTTGCAGGTGGCAACCTCCCTACATTTGGGGTCATGATCCCCCAAGAAAGTGGGATCAGAGCAGGTGGCTCAGTTAATGACAAACTGACCCAAAAGACCTAGGCAATCTTATAAAAATGCCCATTGAAGAGAGCTGAGGCTACTCATTCTAGAGAAGTGGTCATTCAGGTGAATGAACTTCAGAGAATTCAATGGCAAGGGAATTTGTGGAAAGAGTTTGAGGGGTTAAACTGCTGAGTGATCTAGTGCAGATTTTCAGCTGAAGGATCTTATTGCTGTGTGCAAAATCATTATGGAGCCATTGGACTAGTTTATTGTTTGCTTGCTCCACCAGTTCTCAACCAAGGAGACCAGGAATAGACTCAGGGGTCATGAGGAGACGCTGTTTGAGTGCTCTCCAAGAGTTGATAGGGAGGAACAGCCTCCTAACGCTATTGTTGTCCAGCTTAATTAGGTTCTACAATCTTTTTGTTGTACTGTGTTAAATGATAAAAAATGAATATGATTGTTATGTTAAATGTTTAAATGTGAGTCTGACTGATTAATGAATGTTAAATGTTTAGTTGTAAACTGTTAGAGTTAATAATATTTTAGTTATTTGAAAGAATTAACTTGTAATAGATGAAAATAAATCCTAAACCTGCGTTTTTCCACATCTGGAAGGACTAGACCGTACTCCAGCACAGGCAGTGAATTAAAATAGATGAAGGATATGATAGGAATCTGAATTGAATATATGTATTATGCATTTCATAATGTTAGAGTAATCTATTCCTATATGTAGCTTGTTATCAGAAAAGAACATTAACCTGTTTAGTTATGTTTATTGTTTAACTAGTTTGTTGATGTAAGTATGCTAGAAAATAAATAGCCATAATACTTTACAGGTAGCAGGTTTATTTTATTAATAAGTCATTCAAGTAGATAAGTTATTATTCTTACACAGTACTTTATTTTGTGATTAAATCAAAATATACAGGAGGGTAAACTGTGATGTTATTAACCTATAGCAGAAGCAGTAGAAATAACTCAGACAAACCACTTTATTTTATTTTGCTAAGTAAAGATTTAAAGACTTAGTTTATTTACTGTTAATAGTAACTCACTATATCTACAAATATTCGAACATCAAGTAGGGTATGATTATCATAATTAAATTCTAAAGAACAAACTAAGTACAGAGTATTGTACATCTTATCAAAGAACTTTAATAACCCTATCTGTATTTTATTTAATAAAAACAGCTAGAATACCATGATGACTAACATTTAATAAATGCTTATTGGTAAAAAGAACTAATTCTTTTAACTTATACAAACAAATTTACTTGTAAAAGAAAGTACAGGGTCAAAACCCTAATAACAAACCATATATGTAAATGACAATCATTTAAGCGATAATCTAAGTATTTGGATTATTTATTATTAAACAACTAAACTGTTATAGATTATTACACTCCTTTAAGGACAGTGAAAAGACAACCATAATAATATAACTGGAAGTTTACATTATATACATGTAACAATAATTAAATCAATTAAACTAAGTAACTAAAGCTTAAAGAACAAATTGAAGAATTTATACAACGGTTACCTACAGGAAACCCTATCTTGAATATCTGAGCCTGTAAGTAAATAATTATAATATGATGGAATAACATTTTTAAAGCTATTAACAATATTATTAATGCAAAATAGTTAATATACAACAAAATTTCTATTACACAGGAGAATAAGGGTAAAAACCCTAGTTTACAAAGTCACCATAGGAACTTAAAGATAAACTGAGTTCGAGCTCAAAAGGAAAACCTCTATGCTTTAAATGAAATTGTGTATGGCTTGACAGGCCGCAGAGGCTTTAAACACAACATTGTACAAAAACGAGAAACAAACATTTACAAGTCACGACTTGAGCAGGAGTTACCCTGTTGAAAGCAAGGGTTTTAACAAAAACCAAACTAGTTAACTGAAGAACATTAACCCAAGACTGGGTAACAACCATGTCGTAACTTTCCAACTGGAAACTGTCCCCTAAGGACTGCACAAGCAGGGAATGCCATTTGTTAACCAGGGCTTGCCCGTAGCCAGAGCGTCGGTCCTTTGTGAAGTGTTTCCTGCCAAGGGTTGCAAACTATCACCTACATAATGAAAATCAAAGTTCAGTAAAAAACTAGCTTTCAGAACTATATACTGAAAACAAAATCTAGTTTAAAAAAAAAACTTTAAAATGTTTACTTTACCTGGAAGTTAAGGTTATGGAGCCACGAAGGAACAACGGCACCGCAACCAGTGTAACGAGAAGCCAAACCTTCATACTCGCAGTAACGGAGACGACGGGGACTCGTGTACAAGCCACACTAATAGCAGATGCAAGAATGAGCCTGGGCAAGGCCACAAAAGAGTTAAACAACGAAGTTGGAGCTGTCACCAACTTCAACAGCTCTCACGAAAACTATCAAACCCTACGATGAGGGCAGTGCTTAAACCAACAACAAGAAAACCTTAGCCTATCTCTGCAATGATAGGCCACGTATGAACAAGCAAGGAGCCACATGCAGGCCGCAAGTCTTATGCTACGAATCTCAACAAAACCTTACAGAGATAAGACTCACAGTACACAGAAAGAGTTTTGAGACCAAAGGATGGAGGCTGAAACGACTTAAACCAAGACTCAAAGCACAACTAGCAACCAGAAGGGTAACATGGCCGCCATGAGAATGGTTGCAGAGCAGCCCGAAGGCCCGAGAACTACGGAGGGAAATGACAAAGAGTAGGGTTACAAAGAATATATATATCTCTAATGCACGGACAGGAGAAGTCCACGTGCCACTAGAAAAATTAAGCAATGCATGGGTCGAGCTATATAGTCACCTGCATGCCAATAATTTACAATTATTTTTACAAGGATACGTGAACAAATAATGCAGGAACTTTATTGATCATTCATTTATAAAGCTCATCGTTCACATAATACAAGTCTAACATAATGTTGTTTGGGCGTTAGATATCAACAAACCTTGGATCATTGACAATTCAAAGATATAGTAATCATATAGTTTGAAACTATTATGATTGTTTATATTTGATTTATAAAACAAACCCTTTCCTCTTAAACAAATCGGTTTGGGTGGAAATGATGCATCAAATCATTTACAAATGTCAATATTATAATGTGAACATTATGATTTCCATGTTGAAATAAAATAACTATTTGTTTAATGTAAAGTCCAAGTTGAAAGGTGTAAAATCATACAACAACTATATATTTATGTGTTTCTATATATATATTATGATCAATGCAAGACTAGACTCCTCTAAACCTACAACTCTAGTGGAGAATATGATAAAAGTTGATTAGCACATTAAAGTTTAGAATCATAAATTTTTTTACAAGATCAATGTTGTTTAGACTTGTTTAGGAACTTCAAACTAATGGCAGAATTGAATGTTTATAAACATAATATATATATATATATATATATATATATATATGTAAAACCAACATTGATTGGAAATAAACGATAGAGATGGCTAGTATGGTAAAAGATTAGATACATAACTCTTTTACATGGTCTATTTGGGATTAGACTTTAATAGTCATTGGTCGTTTCTCAACATGGCATTTTGCTGGTAATTTACCATGTCTTTATACTTGTAGAATGATTTTATGCTTACACAAAATAACTGACGTTTAGCATAGAATAAGAGGTCGATATTTATTGAAACATCAACCTTAGAACTGTTGGTAGATAGTAACTTAATACAAGGAAAGTATTATAGAGTAATAAGAATTAAAATGGTTTGATCCTACTCGAGTCTATAATCCAGAGAACCACATGGTTTGACATATGTTTAAGAGATGTAGACAATAGTGTTTTCTTATGAAAAGACACTATCGTTGTCACACTAATCAACTTAACTGTCAAAAGTTACATGCTGTAAGTTTCCCTACAGAAGATAAATATCAAACAGCTCGATACTTAAACAAGTGGTACAATAATGTATAATAACCCAAAGTACAATTAGTATAACGTTGCACGTTATGCTTATTAAAGTAGAGGTTATCAATCAACTAAGATTACAAGTTTAGATCCACAGAAAGTATTTTACTGTCACTACAAATAAGAAAGAAACTCAATCTTCTGAACTTCGCTTACAAGAACAACTAAAGAAAGCAAATTGTTTTACCTCACAGAAGTTGTTTGGAATATAGCAGCTTATTTACTAAGCTTATTACTTGCAAATAGAAATATTGTTGGATACTTTATGAAATTAAAAACGTTACTCGATCATTCATACCTATAAACCTGTAAGAACAAGTAATCTGTCTGAATTAGCATAAATGCTAAGTAAGCCCAAGATTTCAAAGACAGATTTCACCTACTTGTCATAAAGAAAACTCATCAGTAAACTAAAATAAAAACAATGCGCAAGTTAAACTTAATTTTGTTACAAAAAGGAAACTGCTGAGTTAACATAATTGAGATTATGTAATACTAATCTTTTAACTGTTTCTTTTATTGCTAACCTTTAGCTGTTAGTAAACCGTAGTTTCAACATTTTATGTTATCTCAAAATTTTAAATTTTTGTGAAAATTTGGGGTTTTGACAATATATGCTTGTTTTCAATATGTTATGGGTAATAGTTAGCAAGATAGACATAAATGAATTATTTATGTTTTTCAAGAGTTTTTGAATGTATAGTTAATAGTAATACTCTTTTATTTTATAAAAGATTCTTATGTTATTTATGACAATTTTTTTAAAAGTATTCATAAATAGATATATAAAAATTATTGACCATTTCAAAATTATTTGGATGTGTATAGAATTTTCTTTTATCTAAAAAAAGATTTTGTAGTTGCTTATAACAAAACATTTTCTTTTATTTTCAAGATATTATAAAAAAAATAGTTGGCATGAATAGACAAAAAAATATCATAGTCATTATTTTTTTTCAAAAGACCTCGATACATTTTTAATAATTTGATCACATTAAACTAAAAATTATACCCACAGTTTATTTTATAATTTGAGAAATATTTATAAACATTGAATTTGAATGTGCGATCCCTAATTTATGGTTCCATCCTTATTAACAAGGTAATGTAAATCATTGTAGCCGAAAAAAGTAGGAAATATGGGAAAAATTGGGAAACGATGCAGAGATTAGGTTCTGCTAGGGTTTGCATTCAGGGTTAGACCTGACATCCTTCAGAACTTCCTTTACGACTGCTGCGAAACCTGCTTCAACGCCAAACATAAGAAGGACTTGCCAAAGATCCATGGCAGTGGACTTGGGGGGATGCGGCTGATCCCTCCTAGTCACATCAAGTTTTATCCTGGGTTGGGGGTTTTTCTGGTACCTGCTCCACTATAAATATTGGCACAGAGGATATTCCAATCCCAATGGAGGACACTGACATCAGAGAAAAGAATGCGGTAGAAAAGGGAAAGAACAAAGGCCTAACCCTTAGAAGAAACACCTGCATAGATCGTATAGAGAAGTGACCCTACCTTAATCTCCCAGGAGAAAGAATCAACGCCAAAGCACAAAAAATGAAAGACCATGCCCTAATCAGAAAGTTCATGGGATTTTGGTCCACTGAAAAGGATCTTCGAGGATGGATAGCGACGAAGTGGAAACCCACAGTGCATTATGATTTGCAACTGGGATTGAAAGGTTTTTTCACTATAACTTTCCACCATATGGAGGACAAGGCTAGAGTTGAATATGGATGGCCTTACTTCTTTAATGCTGCAGGACTGTATTTAAGAAAATGGGTGGAAATATTCTGCCTAGAGAAAGAGGACTTCTCCTGGGATCCGATCTGGATCAAAATGTATTCACTTCCTCAAGAATATTGGGGTGAGACCACCCTTTAGGAGATCGGCAATACCCTGGGAACCTTTGTGAGAATTGTTGATCAAACTAGAATGAACAAATTCACATCCTATGCCAGTATTTGTGTCTATATGCACATTGCAAGAGCCCTCCCTGATGCTATCTGCCTAACCCATGAATACTGTGATTGGATTCATCCTCTTGACTATGAGCATATCCCCTTCATATGCAGAAAGTGCCACATGCATGGACATCTCTTTAGATATTTCTCTACAAATAAACTGCAGGCTGACAAACAAAACGAAGCAAAGACAAATGAACAAGGTTTTCAGCAAATAGGTAAGAAGGAAAGGAATCATAGGAAACCAACCCGAGAAAAGAAACAGGAACATAATCCAACCACGAGTAATAGTTTTGAGGTTTTGGAAGACCAAACTGAGTGCTAGGATATGGAATTGACCTGTGAAGAAAATTGTGTGCAACCCATCCAAGAGAATGTTGATCAACACTGGTTGGGCCGCACTGAGGAAACCTATCTAAAAATTGTCGATATCCCTGGTAAAATCCAGTTGGATCAATTACAGGAAAAATAATTTTAAGAAGTTGTAGATAGACTGGGACCCGACCCCTTGGAAGAGGAAGAAATGAAAGAGGCCTTCTTGAATGGATTGGATCTACTGGGACTAGAATACATGTGCACAAGAAAAGCTTTCGGTTCCATCCTAGCGTGATAGATATAGCTATTGCGGGAAACCCTAGCCAAAGCTAATTCTCAGAACAAATTAGGAGTTCATAATCCTTCTCAAAAAGATAAGCAAAAAACCAAGGGGAATCCAAAAAAAGGTGCTGCAATATCCTCTCTAAAGAATAAATTGGCTTGGCACGACGCTAGTTGAACACGGACAATACGCCCATCTAACGGAGTTCTTCTCTTCCCACACAACATTTATCCAATGAATATTGTCTCATGGAATGTACGATATCTCAACGATTGTTCGAAACAAAGAATGTTGAAAATGAAAATTCAAAAAGATAGGGCTGTTGTTCTTTTTTATACAGGAAACCAAATGCTCCAGTGAATTAGATACCAAGCTCATGTCCCAGATTTCGAAACATTTCCTCACTATAGCCATTGATTCTAGAGGAGCCTCGGGTGGTATCTCCATCAGTTGGAACCCCCTCCTGGTTACTCTAAGTGATGCGGCCTCTTCTCTGCATGCAATCTTTGCCTCCTTTCATTTGACTAGAACCAACATCAAGGGATACCTTCTGAATGTGTATGGACCTCAAGCAGCGGGTTTAAATATGCATCTTCTTATCTTCTTCTATCTTTATGGAATGGTTCTCTAAATGCATACTAACTCCCCCATCCTCATTGGTGGAGGCTTTAACATGATAACCACGTTGGAAGAGAAAAAAGGAGGACTCAAATATCTCTCAGCTGATGATCTATTCTTCAAAACCACAATTAGATCCCGCTCCTTAGTGGATATCGAAACCTCCTCTGGTTTTTTCACTTGGAACAACAGAAGGGGGGGAGTCCATCAGATCACCAAACACCTTGACCGCTTTCTGGTTTCTGACAAAATTCTTACTATGGGAGGGATTCTTGATGCTTCCATCCTTCCCACAGCTGGATCTGACCAATGGCCTATCTCCCTTTCCTTGCATAGCCATGACGCTCCCCTCTTTAAACCCTTTAGATTTGAAAAATTATGGATCACTCATCCCACCTTCATGGACTCTAGCAGCTCGTGGTGGAAGAATATGACAGTGAATGGTCGATCGAAGATGGCCATAATGCATAAAAAACTAAAGTAATTACGAAACCATATCTGGTAGTAGAACCATCCTACTTTTGGTAACATCTTTGAGGATCAAAAGGATATATAAGAAATTCTAGAGACTCTTCAACTAGGCGCTATGGAACAACGGTATAGCAAGGAAAACAAACTCCACGAAAGGGATCTCCTCAATCAACTAAACCAAATATGTGAACAAGAGGAGATCTTCTGGAAACATAAATCCATAGTTAAATGGATGAAGGAGGGGGAAAAGAACACGAACTTCTTCCATCGCTCTACTGTATAGCACAGAATGAGAAATAGGATCATCAAATTGCACTCAGAAAATGGGGAGATTATGGAGGCAATGTTGGAAGAGATTACCAGATATTTCAGTGATCTCCTCACTGAACCAAATTTGTCATGCCAGGAAGCAGTCATCCAGGTCACTCAGCACATCCCCTCTCTGGTCAATAATGATCACAATGTGTCTATAATGTAACCCATTAGCATGCAAGAATTGGAGGCGACAATCAATCAAATGGTTTATGGAAAATCCCCTGGTCTAGACAGCTTCACCATTGATTTCTTCCATGATTGTTGGAGCCTGCTAAAAAAGGAAGTCTTGGAACTGATAGAAGAATCTCGCAAAAAGAGATGGATCCTACCGGCTCTAAATGTCACTCACCTTTCTCTAATCCCCAAATAAACAAAGCCTCTAATCCTGGTAAGTTTCGTCCTATCTCTCTCTGCAATGTCAATTATAATATCATTTCTAAAGTCATAGTAAATATAATGAAACCCCTTCTCCCTCTATTCATTTCACAGAATCATCGGGCTATGTTGAAGGTCATCAAATTCTAGATGGAATCATCATGGCTCATGAAGTGGTATATTCCCTTAAAACTACCAAAAACCCTGAGAATGATCCTGAAACTGGATCTATCCAAGGCCTTTGATAAGATGAGTTGGTACTTCATTGAAAAAATGCTTTTAGCTTCTGCTTTCTAGCAGGATTGGGTCAACTGGGTCCTCTCCCTCATTTCCTCAGCGCTTTTCTCTGTCCGTGTCAGTGGCTCGCCCTCCTCCACCTTCTCCCCCTCTCGCGTCCTTTGATAGGGTGACCCACTTTCCCCCTTTCTATTCATCTTCAAGGTCGAAGGGCTGGGGAGAATGATCCATTCAGTGGTCTCTTTACAGGCCATGCAAGGGATCTCTCTCCATGGAACCCCTCCTATATCCTACCAGCAATTTGAGGATGACAACCTCTTGTTTCGACACTCCTCTGTTCAAGAGGATCACACTATTCACTCGGTACTAAACACCTTCGGAAAATCTTCAAGGACCACTATTAATCTTGACAAGTCAAAAATATTCTTCTTTAATACCGGATTGGCCGCACAAAGAAACATCACCTGTATTCTCAGATTCTATGTCTCCTCTCTCCCCTCCAAATACTCGGGGGCTCCCTTTTTGGATTCGGCTATCAAACATTCCTCATGGAAAGATATTTTGGACAAACTGGAAAACCATATAACCTCTTGGACCTTCTGCTCCCTTAACCTCCCTAGCAGGACTGTCCTGCTGAAGTCTGTTCTCCACTCTATGCCTCTCTATCTCTTCTCTATCCTGGTCGCCCCCAAGTGGGTCCTGAAAGCTATCAAAACCATTCAGAGGTATTTTCTTTGGGGGTGCAACAATAACAAGAATAGATGGTCCCTGGTCAGCTGGAAAAATGTTTGTCTTCAGAAAAAAGCTGGTGGTCTCAGTATTTGGGACCTTGAGCTAAATAATCAATCCCTCTCATCTAAAATTTGGTGGACCTGGATCTCAAAAAATAATTCCCCATGGACAAAGTTGTGGAACAAAAAATATGCACAAGACTATCACCCATCTCACTTAATCAGATTCTGTTGGTAAT
>LPNX011146496.1:70180-115853 GCA_001517045.1 Pseudotsuga menziesii | reverse complement strand
AAAGAGAAAAACAATAACCTTGCAGGTCTACAGTCTCTGCCAAGGTGTACAATGCAAATTTATAACATATATATCAGTCAATACAAAATATATCAAAATATATATCAATCACTAGAAATAGATGATATTCTTCAGCATAGAACACAGTCTTCAGCAGCATAGAACACAGTCTTCAGCACCATACAACTCAGTCTTCAGCATACAACGCAATCTCAATGCAATCTTCACAGTAGTCTTCACAAAGCATTCACAGCTCCACGCAGTATGAGAGCACATATACCACAATCACAGGCAGCAACATATATCACAGATACTCAACGCATATATCACTCCCTCATGAAATGGTAGCACTCATTTATTAGTTTTTCAGCTGGCAGCTCCACGCAGTCTTCTTCCTTCAACTCGGTATTCACAACGATGAAAAAGCTGGAATCCACACTGTCAACAATAGTGCGCAGTCTTCTTTTCCTTCTTAATATCAATCAAATTTTAAAATGTATTGCAGATGCATTGCCAGATTTTACAAAGCAAAATCAGCATCCAACTTTTAAATTATCAAAGGCCAAAAACTTAGGACAGAAACATTACTGCTCTACAATACATAGAGAGACATGATATGCTAAATGGTAATCATGTGCAAGTTAAGAACACATTTCCAGCTATAAAAGTTGAAACATATCTGTGCAGATATATATCAGTCACAACATGGAATTAGGGTTTATTCTGAAGCAAACCAGCCGTAGCAACCTTGGGATATATTTTTCTGTGCAGGTCGCAGCTCACAAAATATCAGAGTGAATGTGCAATCACAAGTCGCAGCAATATATCAACGCAGTATATATCAAATGCAGTCTTCAAAATTAATAATTAATATGCAGACCTCACCAATCCTACTCTCAACACCACGCATCAGTCTTTCCTCACCACCGCAACAGGCAGTCTCCACGCGTTCAGCCTTCAACGTTGTCTAGAGGAAGTTTGCAACTTTTAAAGGGATTGAATGTGGTGTGGAACAGTTGATAGTTCAACGCAGGCCCTTCTGCTTGAAGTACAACGCATTCAATATATAAGTCTCTAGCATATGCAGTATATATCACCCAAACAACAATTCTTATGCTCCAGGTCGCAGCTCACAGCAGTCTATCAACGCATTCTTCAGGCTCAAGCTTCACGCCGGTCTCCTCCACGCAGTCTCCTCCAGGCAGGTCACAGCACAAACAATAGATGCAGGCTCCACTCATAGCCTTCACATCTCCACGCTGGTCTTCACAGGAGTGCGCAGTGGTGCAGCATTAAAATGATATACCAGCACAATATATCATCCACGTTGTGAACTATATTTATATATCATCCACCAGGCAGCAATATATATGTATTTCTATCAATACTTCAACAAAATTAGGGTTCAGCAATATATATGTATTTCTATATCCACCACCAGGCAGCTCAACGCATTCTCAACACCACGCAGCTGTCTCCTCCAGCGCGTGAAGGCACTCTTCACGCAAGTATAAACAGAAGGTCATTTCTCTTACACCAGCAACAGTCTTCAACCCATATCAATGGCACGCAACAGTATTCTTGGCAGGCCGCAGCACAGTATATATATCAGTCTGATAGGATGTATATATATCAGTCTGTAGGATGTATATATATCAGTCTTGGCAGGTCGCAGCACAGTATATATATCAATCTGATAGGATGGAGGACGCGGCAGTATATATATTTTCTATATAACAAATTTGATGTGCTTGAATGAGGTTGAATGGTAGAGAAAGGTCAGCGACTGGTATTGTACTTCAGGCAGGTGCGGTGCTCATAATTTTTCCAGTTGCTCCAGCTGTTTCAAGTGCGGGTCATACAAGGATGAATCTGGCAGTAGAGGTGCCGCATGATGAAAATGTAGCAGAATGATAACTCAGGATTAGGGTTAGGTATTGCATGCACGCAGAGAATAAACTCAGGCAGATGGAGTAACGCATACATTGCATGTGACTCCACTGGCAGACTGATGGAGCAGTCTGGCAATGGACTGGCAAGCAGAATGCCAGGAATGGGCAGAAATGCAGCAGGAGTTATGGCAGATATCCCTGCTCTGATACCACTTGTTGGTAATAACTCTCGATTCAATATTCTATTCATGACTAAAACATTAATTTATACATTACAATGAGGCGGTTGAGAACCAGCCTTTTAACCTTCCCGGGCAACTATTCAAATTCCTATTTAATTATTTATTTACAATAATCCTGATGGATTATATTCTAATAGATTCGATGAAGACATCCCTGGATCCCATATCTGGAAGGCGGCCAACAATCACAGGTCGCTTATACAACATCACAGTTTTTGGGAAATAAAGGATGGAAATAACACCCTATTATGGTGTGACTCCTAGTAGCAACTACCTAGTTTGAAAAGTCTCTTTCCATATCAAGACATCTAGACATTCATTCACCTTAATGAGAATCTTAAAGTTAAAGACCTCTGGAAACCTTTGACTAATGGAAACCGCCAATGGAAAGATCCCTCCAGCTGGGTTGTCGCTCCCAATAGGGATTTCTTGGATACTATATGGAAGAAAATAAGCAACAAAAATCTGAAACATAAATAGGGGATGAATGTTATTAGATGGGGCCACAGTCCTTCAGGTACTTTCTTGGTGAAGGAAGCCTATGACATCCTCTGTCGAGTAGGAGGTCCAACCTTTCCCAACTTGGAAACGCATTTGGAAGCCTCTCATATGGCCTAAGGTCTCCCATTTTCTCTGGCTTCTGCTACACCACCGCATCCTTATTTGGGAAAATCTATCGAGAAAAGGGTTTCATGGCCCCTCAAGATGTTGTCTATGTCATTGTTAGCGGGAATCAATTGATCATCTTCTGGACACTTGCCCCTTCACCAATGCTATTTGGGACACAGTGGTTGAAGCTTATCGAAGGACCAATCGAGTTAAAGGCAATATCACGGATACGCTGCAGCAGTGGATTGAACTCTTGCTCCAAAGTAAAATCCTCAATCAACTTTGGGACCTCACCCAAGGGTTTGTGGTGTGGGAGTATGCAAGGAGTGTAACAACAAAATATTTAAGAACACAGAGAGATCAATCAAGTATTTATGGGAAACAATAAAAAGCAATCTCCAGGAAACTATTCACTCCAAAGGTTGGACCGATCCTGATCTTTCCATATCTCAAAGTGAAAATCTCATCTTGGATTCCTTAAGTTTCAAGGCCATTGATGCCCCATCTGCCCCTAGCATTGCCAAGATGAGGGTGGAGAGCCTGGATCACTGGGAGCCCCCTCCCAATAAGGTTTTTAAGCTTAACTTTGATGGTGCATCTAAAGACAACCTTGGGGACGCAGGCTTTGGTGGAGGTATCAGAGATCACAATGTCGAAATTATTCAAATGTTCTATGGTAGTCTCAGTCTTGATTCCAAAAATGCTACGGAACTTGAAGGCCTAGTGGCAGGACTGGGTATTGCTGATAGGAGGAGTCTTTGTCCATTGATTGTGGAGGGGGACTCTTAGATTATTCTATCCATGGCCATAAAAATTCTTAAAGGCACGCCTATCTCCAAAGTAGCCTTCAAATGGCGTCTTCAGCATGGGTTGGGACACTAATTGGCTGACCAACTCAATTGTATGCAAGCAATCACCTTTCATGATGTGTGTAGGAAATCTAATTCTCTGGCGAACTGCTTGGAAAACGCTGATGTGACCTTGAAACACTCACTCGTGGAAGGTATGCTAAGGGATCCTTTTGACGACACCCCGGTGCTCAAATGTAGACAACTGGCCAAGTTATATCTCTCCTCCCTGAATGCAGGTGCCAACAAGCACGACCAATGGTGCGAGGTGCCTCGGTCCTTGAGCCAGACAGGTGGCACCATGCATGTTGGAGGGATCACCACCCTTGCGATGAACTCAACCTCCCTCATGTGGATAGAGAGGGATGTCATTTCTTGGCCTTCATCCTAAGCTGGCTCTGTCTAGAAATCCTCCTTCGCATTCATGTCGGTTCATGTGCATTTAATGGCTACAGGTACACAGTTAATGAAAGGTAAGGGTGGCGCCATGAAGAGGAAAACCATGAAAAAACATGACATTTTTTCTTGTGGTGTGTTTGATGTTTTGTTTTGGTTCGTGGGATGATCTTTGTAGCTTATGGTTTGGTTTCGGCCCTAGGGATGCTCAGTGCATCCTAATGTTCTGTTCTGGTCCGCAATTCTTGTGTACATTGGAATCCTCCACGAGCCTGTCGCCATTGCGGGGAACCTCATTCTTGCAGGTGTTCACAGTGTTGGAAGGGTTCAAAACAATTGTTTGTCACTACATATTACGTCGCGCCATCGTCCCTTCTTGCAGCACTCGAGTTATTGGCTAATCACCATGTCCATCCAATGAGGTATGACCAGGCGTGCCAACAATGGGAGAGGGAAGTTCCAAAGGGGGATCAATGTTCAAGTGGAGGAAAGGTATGAGGAAAAAATATCAATGTCAGTCTGTATCCTCATTGATGGTTGGGAAGGCAAGGTTGTGAACCAATGTTTAGCTACAGGGCATGGAGGTAGCAAAATTAACCACTACTGGATGGTAAAAAATATGCTAGGCAATCTAATGGAGGATATGCTTAGTAATTGGAGCGCGACTCATGATATAGCCCTTTTCGTGAAGGAAAAAATGACAGAAATGGATGGGCACCTCAGTAGTATGGATGCCACCTTTGCATGGAAATCCATGGATGGAACTGCTGGGCAGGTTGGACATGTGGATGGAGGAATCAGAAGCATGATAGGTGGCAGGTCAAGGGATGCCACCTCGGTATTGGTGCCCTGGATGGACCAGGCTCCCCCTTTCCCCATCCCAACCACCATTGAACCATTGTTCAAGAGGGTGCAGGAAGATGAAGGGCTGAGCAATGAGCCCCCTCCCCCTCAGTCCATGTTAGTGACCATTACTAATGCCACCAGTAATTCGGAGGAAGCAGGATGGGGACTCCCAATCCTCGAAGAAAACACCCCCNCAATGAGCCCCCTCCCCCTCAGTCCATGTTAGTGACCATTACTAATGCCACCAGTAATTCGGAGGAAGCAGGATGGGGACTCCCAATCCTCGAAGAAAACCCCCCCTCTTGATTCGTGCTCAAGCCATTAGCAGATCTGCATGCCTCTCAAGAGTCAGACTATTATATTAGTTTTTTTTGCTTTCTGTGTTTAGTTTGGTTGCATCTCTATTTATTTGGAAGGAAAAACTCTGTAATTATGATCCCTACAAGCTACTTTGGGTTCCTTAATATTTTGAACATCTTCTGTAATAACTTTCTCATACGACCCTCAATTTTTTATAGGCTCGGATGGTGGTCCACCACCTGAGACCTCCTCTGGCCAAGGTCTTTTTTTAAATTTTTGTTTGCTTAGATTAATAGAATTTGCAGCGTTAAAAAAAAACAAGGTAATGTAAATCAATTCATCTTTTCCATTGAAAAAGTTAAGATGGAGTTTGAGTTTCTAAATTATCTAGCATTTTGTTGAATATAAATGTAAAACCTTATTATACTAATAAAAAATTGATTTATATTTTCACTCTAAAGCATTTTATTGTGAAGACACCCAGTAAACAAGGGTTGGAAGGATATTCATAGTGCATTCCTCATAATATCCTTCATCCATATTTTCATAGTCTTTCATGGCAACACATCTATGGAGAGGTTGATTTAGGCATCGTTTGAATGTTTAGATTCTTCATGTTGCATGAGAATATGCAGCCAACGAAATTCTTAGAAACTAAATGCTAAAGATACACAACATTACAACTACTACCATTTATGTTGGGTGATGATAAAGGATGATGAGTAGCTACATGATATAGTCAAGAATGTTACATGCAACTACCAACATTATTATTTAGAATGGGAGATAAACTTGAAGTTGACAGGTTAGTAAATATTGTCTACGTTACAAGTAAAGAATCCATATTTTCATAGTCTTTCATGGCAACACATCTATGGAGAGGTTGATTTAGGCATCATTTAAATGTTTAGATTCTTCATGTTGCATGAGAATATGCAGCCAATGAAATTCTTAGAAACTAAATGCCAAAGATACACAACATTACAACTACTATCATTTATGTTGGGTGATGATAAAGGATGATGAGTAGCTACATGATATAGTCAAGAATGTTACATGCAACTACCAACATTATTATTTAGAATGGGAGATAAACTTGAAGTTGACAGGTTAGTAAATATTGTCTAGGTTACAAGTAAAGAATCTTTATGCCATGATGTGAATACACTCATGGTCATGGGCTATGCAAGTTCTACATAGTTCAGAGCTAATGAACAGTCCTTTTTGAAAGCAATCATGGAGATTGTACCTTTCATTTGGGCCAACTCTTTTGAAATTCAACTTTTTGTATTCCAAGGTTAATTTTTTTTTTATCTTGCTAAAAATCTACTTTTGTGGAGTTTAGATCAGCTTCAAGTTTTTAATTAATAAACAACTTTAATGTCTGATAAATGTAAGTTCCAAGTGTGCTTTTGCAAGAAATTTTCAAAAACTTTAAGAAGCTTAGTGACATCATTGGGTGACCAATTGTTGTTGCAACCAGTTTTGGACCTTTGATACAACACGATATATAGACTTTAGGGAGCTTACTGATATAATTGGGTGACCAATTGTCATTACAACCAGTTTTGGACCTTTGATACATCACAATATATTAAACTGATGGTTATTCATGCTCATGTTCAGGAAGGACCTTTGCTACAACACGGTATATAGACTTTGGGAGTTTAGTGACATTATTTGGTGACCAGTTGTCATTACAACTAGTTTTGGACCTTTGATACATAACAATATATATTAGACTGATGGATTTTCATGCCCATGTTTAGGCATGTGGTCAAAGTTTGTAAGCTTAAAGTAAATTCCAATCAATAATACTAAGAGGTTATATCTAGTGTTGATTAGTATGGGTAATTGTTATACACAAGTCAATGGTATAATGGCTTATAGTATCTTGGATGTGGCGGTTTTCAAATTACGTGCAATATAGTTAGAAATTGGAAAATCTAATATTTAATTATGATTGTTTAGATGCAATGGATGCATGGAAAATGATAAATAAAATGAGAATTCGACCAGCTATATTTAAAAATATTTTTTGTTTTTTGTTTTTTCGATGAGCTACAATATTACGAACTATCATGACACGAATCTATTTTGAATGAAAAATTTTATTGGCATAATGATTATCTTCTTCTTGTATGGCCATTGACATATAGACTATGTACACCAATAATTTCTAATGCCTCACCAACATGCTTGCTAAACAACAAATCATGAATATGGTAAGTGATAAAATAATATGGGCGCCTTTCTGTCTTTTTGGTTTCATAGTTTGCACACCACTTGGATTACATCAATTAATTGTTGGACGTTTTATAGAAGCAAACACGATTATATTTGTGATAAGATGTCATTAGTCTAAACTCAGTGCCCTCGGGATGGAAAATGAACATTATTCTTATTACACATCATTCTTAGTTACCTACATCTATGACAATATAGTATAGAATGCCTATACTAAACATAACATATTTAGTTGTTTCCATTTTATCGTAGATTGGTTTTGCATTTCAAAATCAAGATACAACCATTTAAATTTATGTGACATGGGGTTACTTAATAGCTGAACTTTGAAGAAAATTGGTTAAAGATCTCAGAATGATACCATTCTTTTCCACTTTTTAAGAGGAAGGGGCTTTACAAGTGATGATTTCTCAAAACATGGATTTGATTAAAATATAATTCTAAGCTTATTGGGAGGAAATGCAACAATGAAAGTCACAACCCTTGAACTAGAATTTAAATATTAGAAACCAAGCCTTCAACTTGGGGAGTGAAAGGAAATACAGTTAATAAAGGGGCCTCTCCACAATCGTTTCGATCATTCGCTATTGTCTTGTCGCCTCATAGGTAACAGTAATGCCAATCCATGATTTTATTGTTGTTAGAACACAATATTGCTTATGCCAACATAAATAGGTAATGAATATGTTGACTAAGAACTATCCTCCATTTTATGCTTTTATTTATCATTTGATTGTATGTGGATTGTCTTTGAACTTGTTATTCAATTATATGTGGAAAGCCATTCTAGTTGTTTATGGGCTTGTGGGCAAATGCTTTGTTGAATGTTGTTGTTTGTAGGCAAATGCTTTGTTGAATCTCAATAACAAAGTTGTATTACAAATTTGTCTAATTTCAATCATCTAAATGTGATTAGAAAAAAGAGTTGTCTGAGTATTTTTATTAGAAAAGTTTGAGCAATCATGGACTCCATATAATGATATATGTTGCTGAAAATATAGTTTCACCAATCATGGACAACATATAATGCTATATATTGCCATAAGTCTAGTTTCAACAATCATGGACTCCATATAATGCTATATATTGCCATAAATCTATGAGAGCATATATTGCCAAAAATCTTTGACTTGTATACAACAACATAATATTTCAAGTCTTGGATACAACATAATATTTCAAGTAAAATTCTCTATATTCAAAACAATGTCTTGGGAACAAGATCCAAAGGGGAACATCTTTTGCATCGCAAAATACAAAGGTTTACAATAACACGAAGATAGACCACATGTTGCAATGGAAAAATTGATAATGAAAGAGATGAGGTAGGTTGCACGAAACTTGGTTATTGACTACCCTTCCCTTTCCCTTTGACAACCACAACGTGTGGGTCTAGAGTGTAATGTGAAACTATTTAATCATTCTTTAAGCATTTGATTTAAATTAAAATCAGAAAATAGTTGTTAGGAATTATTTAGAATCCATTACTGAGATAGAGAGTGCATAATTTCTTATAAAACAAAAAGAACAAAATAAAACTATCCTCTTGGAATGTCCAAAATCGATCTCCTAGCCTGTTGGCCACCACAACAACTCTATCCTAAATTATAGGATCCATCTATTGATAACTAAACGAAAATAATAGAAAATTAAAACTAGCCTCTCAAAACATCCAAAATCAGTCCCCTAACTTGCTGGCCACCACAACAACTCTATCCTACATTCCAGGATCCAAATATAGATAACTAAACATTTTCAAAAGTGATATTCTTTCCAAAAAGTGTTGTAACTATGGAAACATTAAAGTGATAGAAAACACTATTATTTGGATCTAATACTCGGAAGGGATACTCAATTTATAACCAATATTTTTTCTGGGAGGATTTCATGCTTAGACTCACTTTTAATAAAGTACTAAAGAACCGCGACCACTAACAAGTACAACTTTTAATCCAACAAAATGGAAAGCAACCATTAAGTTCGTATGAAATGAGAAAGCAAGTTCTTAAGTAAAGAATTGTCCAACAATTAATTTTTTTATTTAAACAAAATTTCAAATATGAATATTAGAAGATGAAACAAAAAAGAAAATGGAAAACAAAAAGTCAATATAAGAATACCCCAAACAGATAGAGAAATTCATGCTTACAACCAAAGTTGTAAGAAAACCCCACAAAGATAGAGAAAGTACACTCAAAATTAGTGGAAGTTATAATGCAAACTCCATTATTGATCATTGAACTTCCTTCCTTGTGTTTGCTGTAATGTTGGAGAGGTGTTCTTGGCTATCCTTCACTAGCAAAAAATAAAACTTCTTTAAACCTTCTTGCAATTTTTCCTAGCTCTTATTCTTTAAATAAAAAATCTGTCTCAAACTAAATGTATTCCTAATATGTAAAACAAAGCTGAAACTACTAGTGAAAGAAAAATAATATTGCTGCAATTTTTCCTAACTCTTATTGTTTAAACCTAAAATATGTTTCAAAATAAATGTATTCTTAATATGTAAAACAAAACTGAAACCACTAGGAAAAGAAAATAATATTACAACAATTTACAGTGACTCACAACAACAACAACAAAAAGCACTAGATCCAAGAGTCTCATAAGAAAAAACTTCCATATAATTGAACTTTAAAGGTCAAATACATCTTGAACTGATTTATTTTATTACACATTCAATATAACTTATTATGTCAAATGCATCTTAAACTGATTTATTTTATTACACATTCAATATAACTTATTATGGTTCACTCCCCCTTACAAGGACTTATAAGTTTGTTACACTAAAAGACTAACTCTTACCAACGGGGAATCCCTGACATACCTATATTCCTGGTACTGTAGTAGCATGTAATGTTGCAACTGTAATCAAACATTACTAAGTCAACCTGTGATAAGTGTTGCAAAAGGTCAGCAATACTCAACCTTGGGAGTAAGCTAGCTATGGAGCAATCCTCCCTCATCGGACGGAGGAGAAGCAAAGTTAACGTTGACTTTGCTCCTCCTCCGTCCGATGGAGGGAGGTTTGCTCCATAGCTAGCTCACTCCCTCAGCCTTTGCTGCAGAGCATTTATTGGGATTGCAGCAGACATGCCCATTGCCAATCCTTGGATCTTAAACAATTTTAATCCAAGTCTGGCATGCTTGCTGCAGTTACATTAAGTATTGCTGGCCCAATGAGAAAACCATTATCATATTCTCAATGTACTCTGCTGAAGCTCCTGCAGTCTGCCACTCTGCTTTGCAGCAACCCCAAGTTACACATACTTTGAACCTCGCTGTCCGGACTCCCAACCTTCCCCCCTCTGCCCTATGTTAAGACTGAATGTGGTCAGTACTTGAACCAGATATAAGAAAGGCCAACCACAATAAAAACAGGCTAACTCATCCACCAGGAAAAGTCTTCGTTTTTCTTAAGCTGAGTAATTAACGGTTCAGGGAACCCTCCGGGCCCCGCTCCAAGCCTCACTCCATATTTAAGCAAATTAATTGTTACCTGAAATTTTGCACCATCAAACATTTCTGTAGACTTAAGCAAATTAGTTTTTACCTGAAATTTTGCACCATCAAACATTTCTGCAGAGTCTATTGAACTCGTATATATAGTCCGGGAATTGGTATTGTCTGCAGTGAGGCCTGCTTCAGCTTATCCAAATGGAAGTGTGTGGGAGACATTCCCTTGCTTGAGAAGCTTCCTGAACAATTGCAACTTTTTCTTTGGCTTGAAATCAGAAATTTAGAAAAATATTTGATGCATCATTATATCACAAGATTTTTTTTATAAAACCATTACCTCTTTGGTAAACTTGTAGCATCATTATATCACAAATTTTTTTTTTATAAAACTTTTACCTCTTTGGTAAACTTGTAGATGTTAAAGTCTATTTTGGATTGACTGTAGTCAATTTATGACAAAAGAAACAACTCAAAAAACAAAATGTTACAACTGAGTGCAAACCACTGTTCTAGTCATCAACCAACCAAGAAGATAGTTAGGGAAAAAGCTATTGGCAACATTGTGTAGTGAAAGATGTGAAGAGTAAGCACTATAATGAATTCAATTTGTATAAATATATGATGGGGAAGAGTAATAAATTCAAATGTTATGGAACACATATTAAACCTAACGTAAATATATGATGGGAAGAGTAATGAATTCAAATTTTATGGAACACATATTAAACCTAAACGTAAATATATGATGCCAAGAGTTCTTAAGGCCACCTGCATACTAAGACAATATTAATCGTGCATATGATCCTTTAAAACCATTTGTCTCCATGGCCATGATTTAGTGGAGCAGTAGACAGGGCTGTTCAGCAATACTGTTCTATATTCTTGTAATCGTACCTAGTGGGGCCAAGCAATAAAAAATGTAAACTTTGCAGCAGAGATGGTGTGTTCAGGGTGCATAATTAGCTCCATTATTAAGGTACCAAATGCTATTGGGGTTTACTAAGCTTATGGGCTACGGGTTTAGTGAGAAAAATCTATGGCCTATTTGTTTTTCATCTGTTACCTCTACTTAGAGTTGAAGAGATCCATCACAGTTGATCATCTCGTTAAGTATTACTGCTTTACCAGTAACCTATCCTGTGGAACCAAGTAATCCGATGCCAAATACACCAGCTGCATAGTTCAATCTTTCTATAGTGTAGATTTTGTCACCCATTGGGGATTTTCTATAAATTTCTGTCCTCTTCCATTTTTCAAGCATTTTGATTCATATGTTTCCTGATATTTTTCTAACAATCTATGCTATGAGCAGACAACCCTAAGAGTAGTCTACTCTCAGTGACAAATAGAAGCTAAAGCCTTTTGTGGATGCTATGGTTCCAAGCTGCTAACGTTGCTGAGTGCCTTTGAGCACTCAATGCAAATTCCTCATCATTTTAGTATTCTCTTTATAGGATGATGTGGATGTGTAAAGAGTGGGTCCTGGTTTGCGGTGACAGAAAGAACTGGTTTCGACAATAGCTAGCTCCCCAACAATATCGGAGTGTCCATGAAAATAACAGTTGCTTGAGGATACCCTTTCATTAACACTCACATCTATCTACCCACAACCGCAAATCTATCATAAGCACTCAATGCTCAAGTAGACTAACTACGGAGACCAAGGAATCTACTTAAAAATTTTCCCACTGCCCACACAGTCAACTCCTGAAAGAAAGAATCCCAGATGGCAGCAGTATAAAGCTTGAGTTCCTGTATTCGCAGAGCTAAGGGTTCGGAAAAAAGTACCTCACATCCTCTACCCTGCCCACAATTAATTAATATATACTTAGGAAACAGTGTGCTTCTCTACAATCCCGGAGCCACAAACAGGACACTAAACAGCTCAGAATCCAAAATTCCTACAACAATGTCAAGTAGAGGGTATGGTGCTGGCCTTCCAAACCATGGTGAGAAACTGGGAACCCAATGAACATGGAGTTACGTTTGAGTTCTTTTCTTTGCCATATCAAAATCAAAAGAGGCCATGCCAATAACTATGACTTATGAATAGGACACTATCAAACAGAGCAAAGAGATCGAAGAATCTAGAGAGCTATCATCAGTTAATAGAAGATTTCTTCACTACCAAATACTCGACACAGACCATTCATTGTTACGAAAAGAAACATGAAGTAGAATCAAGAGCACAATATGCATTGTCATAAAGAAAAACGAAGTTGAATCTACATCACCAGAATCTATGGTTTCCGTCCTCCTATTATAAATTTACCAAGGTATCGCGTACTGTCATGAAATGTGGAATGCTCTACCGAAACATAGCTAAGAAAATGACGTGAACAATAATCGAAACCTTGTTAAGAGAAGTCATCTTCTACAATTTAGCAATGGCTATAGCCAACACCATACAAATCACAAAAAAGAACTAGAAACTTTGGGCTATAGCCAACAGCATACACTCTAGTCATAGTAATGCAATCATCTGCGAGAAAACAAAAAGAGAAGCTACTTGTATAGTGTGAGTATAGCGAAGATGGTTTGCACGGTAGTAAGCATCAGTAAAATAATTGCTGCCACCAGGCCTAGAGTTTTCCAAGGCGACGAGAAATGCATCTTCCTAAGCTCAGCACAGTGGACCTTAAACTCATTGTTGTAGTGTCCATTCACTTTTTGTGTCAGTCCATCGAAGACATCTTGTAGACTCACACTGACTCCCTTGCACAGACCGTTGAAGAGCTTCGCAACCTCTCCGTCACTCCCAATGCAGTTTGTAACGATGCCCTTTCTTCTAAGCAAAGCCACGTCTTCTTCAGAGTCGATTAACTGGTCCATCAAATACACATAACAGGCAACATAGTTGAATTTAGATGGCTTGCACATCTCAAAAGCTATTAGGTTACGAAATACTATCTCTGTGGAGTCAACGATAGTGATCGGGGGAAGATATATTGTGCCGCTACTCTCGTCAAATTTAATATTTTCGATGCCTCCATCACATCGCTTAAATTTGATCCCGGCGTTTACTAATTCTAATGCAGGATGGATATTGCAATCTGCGACATCATTCACTGCATTGTCTTCGTCTTGGTTGTAGAGCCTTATGTAGTTGTGCCCCGTATGCTCACCACTCTGGTAATTTGGAGACACTATGAATCTGTGCAACAAACCCAGCAGATGATGAACTTCTTGATCATCTGCTTCCGGCAATGACCCTTCATTTGTTATATCATTTTTAAAATCGAAAGGGTAGAAGGAGAACAAGAAGGATGGATGTAGCACTTTGAAAAGCTTTTCCTCGACCTCAACATCGGTGGAGTTGAGCTCCAATTTTAGTAGCTTTCGGAGAACCATGAAGGGGATTTGATTTTCAAGCTTCAAAATGTCGTTGACTATATCCATTCCAGTATAAACAATCCTATTTTTCTCAAAAATAGGTTCATAGTAATTACCAGCTCGCGGGAATCTGTCGTGAAGAGCCCTCAATATTTCTAGAATGAAGCAGCCGTCCAAACTTAGCATCACAGAGAGTGTCGTTGAGTCGCAATCTATTTTTTCTTCGTAGCTGTCTCGGATTTTGTTCTCCAGCTTCACGATCTCTTCCCTTGCAGCATAGGAGAAATCCATATGATTGGCTGTAAGGTTCTTAACATTATTGAACCTCACCATCATCCTATGCAGTGCTCTTTTCTTGTGGCAGTCCATTGGAGGAAGCTTCGCACTTCTGTGATGATATGGACCCAACGAAACTCTTTTGGGAACATATGCTTCTTTTTTTACCGTGTCTGCCATGAGGATGTTGGGAACTCTAAATATGGACACATCCTCGGATTTCGCTTCCATATTGATGGTCCTAAGCTCGGCACAGTGGACCTTAAACTCATTGTTGTAGTGTCCATTCACTTTTTGTGTCAGTCCATCGAAGACATCTTGTAGACTCACACTGACTCCCTTGCACAGACCGTTGAAGAGCTTCGCAACCTCTCCGTCACTCCCAATGCAGTTTGTAACGATGCCCTTTCTTCTAAGCAAAGCCACGTCTTCTTCAGAGTCGATTAACTGGTCCATCAAATACACATAACAGGCAACATAGTTGAATTTAGATGGCTTGCACATCTCAAAAGCTATTAGGTTACGAAATACTATCTCTGTGGAGTCAACGATAGTGATCGGGGGAAGATATATTGTGCCGCTACTCTCGTCAAATTTAATATTTTCGATGCCTCCATCACATCGCTTAAATTTGATCCCGGCGTTTACTAATTCTAATGCAGGATGGATATTGCAATCTGCGACATCATTCACTGCATTGTCTTCGTCTTGGTTGGGGAGCCTTATGTAATTGTGCCCCGTATGCTCACCACTCTGGTAATTTGGAGACACTATGAATCTGTGCAACAAACCCAGCAGATGATGAACTTCTTGATCATCTGCTTCCGGCAATGACCCTTCATTTGTTATATCATTTTTAAAATCGAAAGGGTAGAAGGAGAACAAGAAGGATGGATGTAGCACTTTGAAAAGCTTTTCCTCGACCTCAACATCGGTGGAGTTGAGCTCCAATTTTAGTAGCTTTCGGAGAACCATGAAGGGGATTTGATTTTCAAGCTTCAAAATGTCGTTGACTATATCCATTCCAGTATAAACAATCCTATTTTTCTCAAAAATAGGTTCATAGTAATTACCAGCTCGCGGGAATCTGTCGTGAAGAGCCCTCAATATTTCTAGAATGAAGCAGCCGTCCAAACTTAGCATCACAGAGAGTGTCGTTGAGTCGCAATCTATTTTTGCTTCGTAGCTGTCTCTGATTTTGTTCTCCAGCTTCACGATCTCTTCCCTTGCAGCATAGGAGAAATCCATATGATTGGCTGCAAGGTTCTTAACATTATTGAACCTCGCCATCATCCTATGCAGTGCTCTTTTCTTGTGGCAGTCCATTGGAGGAAGCTTCGCACTTCTGTGATGATATGGACCCAACGAAACTCTTTTGGGAACATATGCTTCTTTTTTTACCGTGTCTGCCATGAGGATGTTGGGAACTCTAAATATGGACACATCCGACGGCAATCGACAGCGATCAACGTCGGATTTCACTTCCATATTGATGGTCCATTCTGCTTCGCCGATCCCTTCTCGCGCTTCTTTCCCGTTAAGTAATTCTATCGCTTGCTTCTGTTGTGACGTCCGTCTATCATTACTCTCAGAATAGGAGTCGAAGGCACTCTCAAAATGAGATTCGGATACTGGCCCAGATTCAGACATTTTATTGCAACAAAAGCCACAGCTGTGCCTCTGTTTAAGTTAGGTTCAGCACCTGTTAAAACTTAAAACATTCTTCACCTCATATCTGCATTACACTCTCAAATAAAGCTGTAAGAATCATCACGGCTATATATATAAGCCAAAACATAGGAGAAGGGTTTATACTCTATACAGATATGACTCTCTTTACCAGCCTTACTACTCCAAGAGCTAACTACCAGTCAACCTACCAGTCAAGTTCCACAGAAACTAACTACTAGTCTACATAGTCATGACAACAACTACAGCAACCAACGATTTACTTTACATATTCATGACAAACAACGACTCTGAGATGGTGATTATGCTTTCAAAAAGCATTGGCATCATCGCATTAATGCTTTATAGCTTGTGAGCATCATAGCATTTAATGTTTTACAACTTATGTTTTATGTTGTGTAAAGTTGAATCTCTTAAGTTGTTGTCATAAATATTTTAAAAGCAATATCTTTATATCTGGTTGCAAAGCATTTAATTCTTTACAACTTGCGCCGTCTATAGTTGGATCTAAAATATACATAATAATTAACCAATTAATGTGACCAGAAGGCATATACTTCTTTGTGACTGTGGTTGAGGGCAAGAGTTATTGATGAGGTTTCATGGTTGTTGTGACAAAAGTCTAGGTTTGAATGCTAGACTTAAAAAAAGGAAAGGAGCTTAAGACCACTGTACTAGTGACTGTATTTCATTGATTATGTTTAAGCTAACATTAAAATGGGCTTGACCATGTTAGCTTGCATTAGGGTGGATTCCTTATTAAAAATAAAAACAAACTATGGGTTACTATTTTGTCATGATATTTTTATTATTATAAAATTTATTATATCTTCAAACACCCATACATACCTATATATATGATATTGAGATTTATATTTTAATAAAATATTTATTTCATAAAATTATTTTGATTGTGCACATTAAGTTGAGTGACTGCATTTTCAACAAAACATAAGAAATAATTATTAAAATAATAGTTATTAGCCCCTGTATCAGTCCTCCAAACTTTAATATTCTGAACATTAATTAAAAATCATTTGATTTACATATTTACATAATTTAACCTTAAATTAATCTCTCTGACTTGTGTGAAGAATGTTCTTTTCAATAGGAACAATTTCATGAATTCCCTTTTATAAAGTTTGACCTTTCCTTTTCTTTCATATTTCACTGCACATAGGAATCAAAGGCTATAAGGGTTGATCCGTGTATTGGTAATTCATTCATCTTTAGCATTTTTTGTCGACATTGTTGTGATTACGTTTTGATATTTTTGTAGAAAAATAAAATAGAGAAAATAGTACCTAAATAAACCAATCCAAGTGGAACACTTATTCACATGAGGTTTGAGCAATATGTGAACATCTAAGAGGATGCCTGGAAGTCCAAATGCGCACAGAGAATTTTGTGCTATATGGAAAACAATTGTCACTTTTATATCCTTCTAAAAGAATATCTGAGTGTGTATGTAGGCTATATATGTTTCTGCATTGTGGAGGATTTTGTTTTCATTGCTAATATGATTGACGAATGATCTGGTAAGTGTGTAGTGATTCATCGTTACTGTAATTTCGAACATCTAATATAACGAAATTTGGGATAGGTATTAGGTATTATATACATTTTGTTATGGTTTGTTATTTAGATGATGTATATATATTTACTTTCTTGTTTTTGAATGGCTTGTTTTCTATTTGAATGTCTAAATATGTGTACAAATTGATCGAAGGAAACAAAATAGGTTAATATCATTTTTTTTCCATGAAAGATAGTTTGTATTATTATTATTAATTACCAATGTAAATTAATTATAATTAATTTTAGATCTATATTAAATCCACAAAATGGTTTTATAATTAACTAAGGGAGAGATTTGCTTAGGTGAACAAGGACCATCGCTGGAAATATAAGTTGTTATATAAAACACGCAAAAGTGGAAGTGGGGTAGACAAAATTAAATGAATATTCTTACATTAACCAAAACCCACCACTTGTTCCACCATTTGTCTTTCCTTTGTCTTGTGCCGTTACAAAGCTGCCTTCTGGTCAAAAGGGTGAGTGTACATGATGCACATGTTTTGGGTAATAGAGGCGTTTTTTTTAAATAAGCTTTTGTATTCCTACAATATCTTCATGTATCTTATTTTCCAGATGTCATGTTGTTCAATTGAAAATTGCCATTTTCCGATCCACGGATATCTTTAGAGCAGGAGCAGTTGAGGGCATACCATATCAGTTCTCAACAAATTAATTAAGTACAATGACTTTGGTGAAGAAGATTCGATGTGACCCTTGAAGATCTTGAGAAGACGTCTGGTATAGATGATAAGACTCAACTAGGTGATTTAATGTACGAAGAGGCATGCCAGCTACCATGGTGATTTTATTGGAAGTTGTGCTATAGTTTGAATGCATTTATCTCTTTAACGAATTACATTGCTTAATTTTAACAAATGTTCGATTTTTCTTGAATGTTGGAAATATGCAAGGCTAGGGATCGGGTTTGGGTTAGCTTTAGGGTTCCAGTCCCAGGCAGGATGTTTTTGGAGTAAACTTTCTACCCGATCATTTGCACTGATCAGACGACTTGGCTCGCGTGAGCTTTCACATCACGCATCGTTGGTCATCCAATCAGTGCACATGGTCGGGTAGAAAATTTACTCCGATACTTTTCAGTGTTTAAATACAAAACAAGGAGTTGTCATTGTGTTAGTGTTGCCACAACCTTTGGCGTTAGTTGAAATCATTTTCCCAACTCCATAGCCTCAATGATCTACTTATTCTTTGTATTTCTTCTATACAGGTTTGGTGTTACAGTTTTAAGCGACAGGGCTTGGCTGGTAATTACCATAGCTCTTGATTCCTTTTCTTGTAATGTCGTGCCGGTGATGTGTTAATATAGCGTGCATTATCAGAAGACTACATATGGAATGCTTTTTGTCTCTGCAATCAGTGCCCTCTGTGTTTAATTAGGGCTTCAAAAATGTATTGTCTCTTAAGTGATGGGAATTTTTTTTTGTTTGTTGGCAAAGTGGTGGAACCCCTCTGACTAGCAGGGTTGCCATTGGCTAAGAAACCACAAACCAGGGGCATCTAACCCTTAACATGGCTGGATTTTTTTGGTATCTGACGGGATTAGAACCTGCGACCTTTCAGCTTAGGGGGGCTTCTTAACCATACCCCGCCGCCAACTCTTCTACATCTCGCTGATAGAATGATGGGAAAATTGTTAATGTTGCTTTTATGTGTTAAATTTCAGCCTTAAGGTGAACCATAGCATAGGATATTTTAGTATAAGCTATCATTTCTCACTATGTGGATGAATACCAACGATATGAAAACTAAATTGGATTTATTACAGCAACAAAATTCAACACTCGATTTTAGGATTTTATGCAATATTTAAAAAATGCAATATTAAATTAAAGGCCAGATGTTACTTGGCCTCAAGTTAATGTTCCTTACCGATGGAATTTATTCGTATTTTCACTAGGATCTTCAGGATTTCCTTCAACTCTGCTCTAATACTTCGTTATTGGCTTTTCTTTGTAATGACCTGTACTTGCAAGTCAAGGGTAATTACCTGTACTGATGAAGATACATTTGAAACAAATAAATTATTCAGACACCAAATCTTGTGAACTTGGTGATGCCATTAAGGAAGTTAGAACTCGAGAAACTGATTCCATCGAAGATAGGGCACATTGTATTATGATTGGATTTGCTTCATTTAGTGGTAGACAGGAGTAATAGTCCTGTTGGCAGACTGTAACATGGAACTACTTCATATCAGTGTTGATTTATATGGAACTACTTACTCAATTGACAGCAATGTTGCAAACTTGGGCTGTAAATCAGAGGTGGCTGTTGTGGAATTCAGTGTTGATTTATATGGAACTACTTCCTCAATTGACAGCAATGTTGCAAACTTTGGTTTTAAGTCACAGGTGGCTGTTGTAGAATTCGGTGTATTGATAGTGAAGGGAACCTCATTATACAAGAAGATAGTAGTCATAGTCTATTCGGTGTTGGTTTGGTAGGTTCATCACATATGGGAAATGCATGCATAGTCAAGAACGTAGGAGTTCAATCTCCTTGTGATTTCTGAGACAAGTCAATTTAAGTAATTTGAAAATACAAAAAATATTCGCCATCTAGTGGGTGGATATCATGTCTATTCTATGGCCCTTGAAATCTTCTGGGAACTCAAGCAGTGAAAGATGCATGACATCAACTTGGTGGCATGCCATCAAACCATTGAACTCAACTTGGACTGTTTACATCTCAAAATCCAAGCAGTGATGGTTGCATGACATCAACTCAGTGGCATGACATCAAATCCTTGAGCTAAGTTGGCCCGTTTACATCTCAAACTCATGCCCAAACAATGGAGCTACACTCCAAGCGTTCAATATCTAATATGGAAAGGCAGGTTATATTCAGGGCAGTTAGACAAGGGAGCCATAATGCACCAATATTACAGGTTTGTCATTGGATGATTTTGTTGTATTATCTCACTCTTCAGCTTGAGAGTGTGAGCTCATATCCCTACCATAGACACCAGCTGAACATTAGTCCTTCTAGTTCTTAGAGCCAAGGTTTTACTGTCGTCCTGCATCATTGACAAGTGGCAACTATCTTGGATTTTAATGTGGAAATGTTTCTTATATTTTTGGCTTTGCAGAGTATTGTTACTCTTGAGAAGCCTGCATCAAATAAGAAACTTTCAAATAATCGTGCTTTCATTCTAATATTGAAATATAATATGTTTAATGATAAAAATTATATTTTAAAACAATTTTATTATTATTATTGAATATATGATATTAATTCAAATTATTAATTACTATTAATTTATATCATATTAATTTGAATTATTAGTTAATTTGATTTTTTTCAATTTGATTAAAAATATGAAAAAATAATTATAGAAGTTGACATAACTAAAACATGATTATAAGTTTAATTTTGCAATAAAAAATGGCACTTGATCAACATTGCAATGTTACAAAACCCTTGCAAACCCTTTCACAAAGATTGAAAACATGAATTTCAGATAGTGACATAAATGTGGAGGAATGTCACAATCAAACATAAAAAAATGATGAATGTAAGAATGTGGCAAAACATCACAATGCAACATAACCCTTGATGAACATGGAATGTCACATTATTCATGTGTGGCATATTTGGTTGTATCAGCATATAACAGACAATGTAGTGAACCATGGTTGACTTTTGACAACCATGTTTGACTTTAGTTTGAACGTAGTCAACCTTGGTTGACTTTAGCAAGGCATGCTTAACTTTAGAACCACCTAGCCATATTTCACAATGCAACATGAAATTTTATAAACATCGAATCTTGCACTATTAATGTTTCACATCTATAGCATTGTTGTAATGCACATAACCCTTCACCAATGTTGAAATGTGAAATAACCCTTGATGAACATAACAATGCAAGGTAACCCTTGATAAACATCACAATGTGACATAACCCTTGATGAATGTCGAATGACACATTATTCACCTATCATATCTTTGGTTGTGTTGGCATATACATGACACTCTAACGAACCATGGCTGACTTTGGTCAGCCATGTTTGACTTTAGTTTGACTATAGTCAAACATGGTTGACTTTAGGAAGTCATTTTTTACTTTTGTTAATCGTAGTTGACTTTGGTTAGTCATCCTAAACTTTAGCTTGACCATAATTAGCATGGTTGACTTCAATGAACCACATGACCATAGTTCACAATGCACATGAAATTTTCTAAACATTGAATATCACATTATTAATCCGTTACATCTTTCTTATGCATTGTCGCAATGTCATATAACCCTTAAAGAACATTGCAATGCAACGTAACTCTTGATAAATCATAATGAGACATAAACCTTGATGAATGTCGAGTGTGACATTATTCATGTGTAGCATCTTTGGTTGTGTCAGCATATACCAGAAATTGTAGTGAACCATGGCTCACTTTGGTCAACCATGTTTTACTTTAGTTTGACCATAGTCAAACATGGTAGACTTTAATTAGTCATATTTAACCTGGTTAACTATGGTTGAATTTGGTTAACCATGCTCGACTTTAGTTAGGCCATAAATAACCATGGTTGACTTTACTGAACACATGGCCATAGTTCACAATGTAACATGAAATTTTATGAAGATTGAATGTTGCATTATTAATGTGTCACATCTTGGGCATTATCGCATTATCGCAACCATGCAATCCTTGACCAATGTCACAATGTGACATAACCCTTGAAGAACACTGCAATGCAGGAGAACCCTTAATAAACATCACAATGCGACATAACCCTTGATGAACGTCGAATATCACATTATTCATGTGTCGCATCTTTGGTTATGTCAGCATATACCACACAGTGTAACAAACCATGGTTGACTTTTGTCAACCATGCTTAACTTTAGTTTGACCATAGTCAAGCATGTCTGACATTAGTGAGTCATGTTTTACTTTAGTTAACTATGGTTAACTTTGTTTAACCATACCTAACTTTAGTTTGACCATAGTTAATCATGTTTTGACTTTAGCAAAACATGTTTGAATTTGGTTAACCATGGTTGACAATGAGTTACAAGTGATGTTTGAATAAGTTTGACAATGTATAACTATGGTTCGTTATTATCTAACCATGGTTGAATTTGGTTATTTATTAAATTATTGAAGTTGTACACATTATATGCATTGTCAAAAAATGCATGGCACGTGAACAACTTATATATCTATGTATATATAAACAAAAATGAAGATGAATTATTATTTAGTGAATTAAAATCATTTACATTTTCTAATATATATATATATTCATCAAATGGTTTACAAAGGTTTTGTAACATCGAAATGTTGATCAAGTGGCATGTTTGATTGCAACATTAAACTTATAATCATGATTTACTTATGTCAACTTCATACATTAATAAATTGTTATGCCACATTGTAGTTTAATGTTTCTCTAATATTCATTCTAATCATAGTGAACATATGTTGGCTTTGTACATTAAGAAACTGTGAAATATATCATAATGTTTGATTGCGAGATTCCTCCATGGTTATCTCAAATTGTAAAAAATTATCTTTGCAATGTTCCTCGAAGCCTTTATTGGATTATAATATAAATTGTGTCCTCAAAATAATCCCATAGTAGAAATCAAAACATCTATTCATGATTGTAATAATGCGATAATTGTGTGTGCTTATGTCACAATATGGTCATCCATGTTTCACACTAGTTTGATTATATTCAAGAATGGTTGAATTTACCAACCTTTTTTAAACCATAGTTGACGTTGGTTAACCATACTTGACTTTAGTTTGACCATATTTATCCATGATTGACTTTAATGAACCACATTACCATAGTTCACAATGCAACATGAAATTTTCTAAACATTGAATGTCACATTATTAATGCGTCGCATCTTGGGTATAGTCACAATGCAGCGTAACCTTTAATCAATGTTGCAATGCCACATAACCCTTGAATAATATCTCAATGCAATGTAACCCTTGATAATCATCACAAGGTGACATAACCCTTGATGAATGACGAATGTGACATTATTCACGTGTTGCATCTTTGGTTCTGTCGGCATATAACTAACACTATAGTGAACCATGGCTAACTTTGGTCAACCATTTTTTACTTTATTTTGACCATAGTCAAGCATGGTGGAATTTTGCATGTCATATTTGACTTAGTTAATTGTTGTTGATTTTGGTTAACCATGCTTGACTTTAGTTAGACCATAGTTAGCCATGGTTGACTTTAGTGAATCATGTGGCCATTGTTCAGAAAGTAACATGAAATTTTATGAACATTGAATGCCACATTATTAATGTGTCACATCTTGGGCATTGTCGCAATGCCACTTAACCCTTGACCAATGTTGCAATACATCGCAATGCAGTAGAACCCTTGATAAACATCACAACGCGACATAACCCTTGATGATGCCAAATGCCACATTATTCATTTGTCACATCTTTGGTCATGTTAGCATATACCACACATTGTACTGAACAATGGATCACTTTGGTAAACCATGTTTGACTTTATTACGACCATAGTCAACCATGGCTAACTTTAGCGATTTATAATTGACTTTAGAACCACATGGCCATAGTTCACAATGTAACATGAAATTTTCTGAACATTTAATGTCACATTATTAATGTGTCACATCTTAGGCATTGTCGCAGTGTGACATAACACTTCACTAATGTCTCAATGTGACATAACCCGTGATGAACGATGCAATGCAACATAACCCTTGATAAACATCACAATGCGACATAATCATTGGTGAACGATGAATGCCACACTATTCATGTGTTGCATCTTTTGTTGTGTCACCATTTAACAAATATTGTAGCGAACCATGGTTGCCTTTGGTCACCCATGTTTTACATTTGTTTGAACATAGTCAACCATGGTTGACTTTACAAGGCATGTTTGACTTTAAAACTACGTGGCCATAGATCACAATGCAACATGAAATTTTCTAAACATCGAATGATGCATTACTCATGTGTCACATCTTGGGCATTGTTGTAATGTTGCATAACCCTTGACCAATGTCGCAATGTGACATAACCCTTGACACTGCAACAAAACCCTTGATAAACATCAGAATACGACATAGCCCTTGATGAGTGTCACAATGTCACATTATTCATGTGTCACATCTTTGGTCATGTCGACATATAACACACATTGTAGCAAACCATGGATGGCCAACCATGCTTGACTTTAGTGTGACCACAGTCAACCATGGTTGACTTCGTTGATCCGGATTTATGCAGGAACGCAACAAAATACACAAATAACCATAAAAAAAAAGATGCAGCAGAAATAACACTTCATTTCATTAATCAAAGAACTGAAACCTTTTTACATACAGAATGGAAATAAACTAGCTAGAGTGCAGGTAGCTTATCTCTAAGAAGAGATGTGGCAGATACATGCCTCTGAACTCTGTGTTACAATGAGGCTCGAAGGCCTATATATTATTGAGAAACAATGGAAACCCTACACATCCAAAATCCTAACCCTAGGAGGTGAAACGCCAGAATATGGGCCCCGTTGGGTAACTTGGCACATCAATTTCCAAGGTTCGTAACTTTGGCATACTACCTCCTTTTGACGCACATGATACATTGTTATAAAGATATGTTCAAGGACTACATCCATAATTATCAAATATTAAGTTCGAAACGGATTGATATTTTCCCAACCATTTGATGCCGAAAAAACATTGTTTAGGGCCTCAAAATGGCTCCGGAAGTTTAGGACCCAAAAATTGCCAAAAATAGTAAATTGTGCTACAATTAAGGAAACTGAAAAAATGAAAGAAACAATGGTGGGGGTCCAAGTGGAATAGGCGAGTGGCCACCAATATCCTCCTGGATCATTCGTGGCCATTGTTCAGAAAGTAACATGAAATTTTATGAACATCAAAAGTCGAATTATTAATGTGTCACATCCTGGGCATTGTTGCAATGCCACGTAACCCTTGACCAATGTTGCAATGCGTCATAATGGAGCAGAACCCTTGATAAACCGTTCACAATGCAACATAACCGTTGATGAACGTCAAATGCCACATTATTCATTTGTCACATCTTTGGTCATGTTAGCATATACCACACATTGTAGTGAACAATGGATCACTTTGGTCAACCATGTTTGACTTTAGTATGACCATAGTTAACCATGACTAACTTTAGCGATCCATAATTGACTTTAGAACCATGTGGCCATAGTTCACATTGTAACATGAAATTTTCTGAACATCTAATGTTACATTATTAATGCGTCACATCTTAGGCATTGTCGCAATGTGACATAACACTTCACTAATGTCGCAATGTGACATAACCCTTGATGAACGATGTAATGCAAGCTAACCCTCGACAAAGATCACAATGCAACATAATCGTTGATGAACGATGAATGTCACTGTTGATTGCATGGGCAGACCCGGGTTTACTATACTCAATCAACAACACCCCTAACTCACTGGCCCTTTCGACGACAGACCGCGAAGCGATCTGAAGTCTCACCCGAAGTGAATCTAATGGGTTGGCCAAGACTCAAGTGTCTTGGACCAGGTTCTGCGCATCCTACTTCTCTCTTTCTTACGCCCTTGAGTCACAAGGTCAGCTATATTGGCGCATCGCACGTCCCCGTCTACTCGCAGCACTTTTAGCTGCGCAACCCTTATCCACGCGCAAGTCGCACGGTTTCTTCCCACGTCGCACAACTTCCACTTACTCACAATACCTCCAACCTTATCTCATCTCTGCGCACCGCGAGACACCCAACCTTTCCTCAACGCTAAGTCCTCAGCTCGCAGTATCGCGCACCGCAGCTCCTCTGCCGATGCGATATCGCCTCTCTGTGATATCTTACCACTACGACTTTGCACTCTTAGCGTTGACTGTGTCAATGTGCGAAACTCTTCTTCCTGGAAGTTATATTGTGATTAACTGGTCATTAGAAACAGACGTAAAGGAGTCTTTAAGCAACTTACTAAAATAGTTCAACTTATCTCTATCTTCCTGCATTACCGTAAGCTGAACAATAAACACATTCACTTACTGCAACTAACATTATATGCATGATAACCAGCAACAATAAGCAAATACAATCACATTCATGCAACACATAACACGCAGATTTAACGTGGTTCACCCCCAGGATGGGAGTTACGTCCACCAAACTGTGCTTCTGTTATATATCTTGAGGGAAGTTAGCACAGTCTGTTGCACTGCATATGCAGCGCGAGATCTCTTCTAGATCTCTGGCCTATTGCTATCTCTATATTGCCTTTCTTTCAATATATCCTTCCCTCTCTTTCCTCTCTGTGGATGGTTACATACAGACTCAAATGACTCACAGACAAGCTAGGTGTCTGGATCGTTACAACACAGCCTGTCTGACTGACTCCTGAGTCTACTCAAATATAATCAACTGACCAACTAACGACTCATCCTACGAACCAACCAACCCTTTACAATACAAAATACAAGCTTTTATAGGCGGCCCGAAGGTCTCGCCATTACAACACTGTGGGCCTGTCCCAACATTAACCCAAACCCTAAATAGTGACAGTCGGTCCTCTCTATCCTTGAGGTAGCCGCTTCCCGTCACACCACAGCTCTCTGCAGTCTTCCATGCTTCCCAGCACTGACCATGGGTACTATGCACCGCTTCTCTTTTCTGTCCTTCGCCTTCAATGCTTGAGCCTTGTTGCTCCTTCTTCTTTATGAGGGTCGTTGAGCCCTCCTGTCTTCCGCCGCTGCCTTCAATGTAGTGGGTGAGCTCTCCTTTCTCGGCCGCTCAGGTACCGTTGCCTTTCTTTGACTTTCGCATCCCAAAAAGTCACAGTTTCTGGCTCTGCTCTCTAGCTGGAAACGTGCTACGGCGTCGTAGCTCTGCCTTGTCTTCTTTCCATCAAAACTATATCTTTCCACCAAAACTAGCAGCTTCTTCTGTAGCTGCGGGACCCTGCTCCAACAGTCACATTATTCATGTGTTGCATCTTTTATTGTGTCTCCATTTAACATATACTGTAGCGAACCATGGCTGTCTTTGGTCACCCATGTTTTACATATGTTTGAACATAGTCATCCATGGTTGACTTTAGATCACAATGCAACATGAAAATTTCTAAACATCGAATGGTGCATTACTAATGTGTCACATCTTAGGCATTGTTGTAATGCTGCATAACCCTTGACCAATGCCGCAATGTGACATAACCCTTGAAGAACAACACAATGGAACAAAACCCCTGATAAACATCACAATGTGACATAACCCTTGATGAGTGTCAAATGTCACATTAGTCATGTGTCACATCTTTGGTCATGTTAGCATATAATACACATTGTAGTGAACCATGGATAACTTTGGTTAACCATGTTTGACTTTAGTGTGACCATAGTTAACCATGGTTGACTTTAGCAAGCCATCCTTGAATTTAGAACTACATGGCCATGGTTCACATTGTAAGTTGAGATTTTATGCACATGTAATGGCACATTATTAATGTGTCACATCTTGGGAATTATTGCAATGCAACATAATGCTTCAATAATGTCGCAATGTGACATAACACTTGATGAACATCATGATGCAACATAACCCTTGATAAACATCACAATGCGACATAAACCTTCATGTACGCCAAATGTCACATTATTCATGTGTTGCATCTTTTGTTGTGTTGACATTTATCGAACACTATATAGTGAACCGTCGTTGTCTTTGGTAAGTCAACCATGTGTGACTTTAGTTTGAACACAGCTAACTATGGTTGACTTTAGCGAGACATGTTTGACTTTAGAACCATGTGGCCATAGTTCACAATGCAACATCAAATTTTCTAAACATCAAATGTCATATTATTAATGTGTCACATCTTGGGTATTGTTGTAATGCAACATAACCCTTCACGAGTGTCACAATGTGACATAACCCTTGATGAATGTCACAATACAACATAACCCTTGATAAACATCACAATGCAACACAACCATTGATGAACGTTGGATATCACATTATTCATGTGTTGCATCTTTAGAAAACATGGTTGACTTTGATTAACCATGCCTGACTTTAGTTTGACCATGGTTAGTCATGGTTGACTTTAGTTACTAATTATATTATTAAAGTTGTACACATTATATACATTATCAAAAAATGTACAAAATTGAAGATGAATTATTATTAAGTGAATTTAAAATTACATTTTCTAATTATATATATATATATATGATAAATGAAAAGTGTCATTTCCATATGGTACAATTAAGTATGAGCATTCAAATTATTTTTTATTTATGGTTAATATTCAACTTATTTTTTCAACTTTTAAATGATACCTTAATTTGAAAAAGCAACTTTTAATTTTGTACATAGTCATTAATTATTAATGATATGTTTTCTCAAATTTATAATTTAAATATTTATTTGCAATAAATATATAATAAATCATTTTTTAAACATTGTAACCATTCTTTAACTTTTCTCATTTTTTAAACCTTGTAACCATTCTTTAACTTTTGTCTTAATTTATGATAAATAATAAAAGATAATTCACAACAATAACAAGGCCATAAATAGAATACCATTGTTAAAAAAAAATTAAAAAATAAGATTAAACATAAACATAGTAGAAAAGTTTATTTTATACCATAATTTTTTTATAACAATTTTAATATATTAAAAATGTGATGAATATTAACATCACATTGTTAAAAAAAAAAAAATTTTGTATTTCTTAATTAATAAAATATCTTTAACTTTATTTGAATTTTCAAGTATATATAAGACTAAAATGACTACTTATTTTCAAATATATATAATCGTTTTAATGTTAATAAAAAAAACCATATGTAAATTTCAAGTATATATAAGTCTTATATAATATTATGAGAACAAACCATTCATAATGAAACTTATAGTACTGTTCCGAGTTCATGTCTTGTGCCATGAGAAGCAGATCCACCAACACCAATAGTGAACCGCAATAGTGAACCGCGTTACGGATTCAGTTGACCTAGAAGCAGTATCACCGGCTGTTGACCCGCTACCTCGTATTACAGGAGCCATTTATTTTTTCAAACTTCAACTTGATTTGACACCAACAGTGAACCGCGTTACGGATTCAGTTGATCGAAAATAATATATTATTAAAAGAATTAAAAAAATATATTTTCATATATATATAATATAATAATAATGAAAAGTATTATTTTCATATGATACAAATAAGTATGAGTATTGTTTTTTTAATTTAGAGTTAATATTCAACTTATTATTTCAATCTTTAAATGATACTATATTTTAAAAACAACTTTTTTCTATTATACATAGTAATATGCATTGATTATTAAAAAATATTATTAAGAGAATTAAAAGAAATACATTTTTTAATATATATATAAAATTTCATGAAGTATGATAAATGAAAAACATTATTTTCATGTGATACAAATAAGTATGAGTATTTTTTATGTTTTTTAGGGTTAATATCCAACTTTTAAATGATACTTTGATTGGTAAAAGCAATTTTTAATTTTGTACATAGTCATATACATTTATTATCAATGATATTTTTAAAATTTATAAATTGAGTATTTTAAATATGTAATAAATCATTTATTAAAAGTTGTAATTATATTTTTTAATCTTTCTTAATTTATGTTAGCTAATAAAAAATAATTTCCAAAAATAATATGAGTATCAACATAATAACATTGTTAAATAAAAAATTTTAAAATCATATTAAATATATATTAACATCACAATATTAATTTGCTATAAGTTATTTTATTTTATTTCATTTTTTATTTTTTATTTAATAAAATATTATCACATTATCAATTTGATAAAAAAAAAAATTGATTTCATTTTTATTTCTTATTTAATAAAATATTGTCAATGACTACAAATTTTCAAATATATATAAGCCTTTTAATATTAAGAAAAAAAACATATTGTAATTTTCAAGTATATATCAGATTTTTAATATTATGCAAAAAAATTATTTATAATAAAAGTTATAACTTATATTCAAATATATATAAGCCTTTTAATATTAAAAAAAATAAATTATAATTTTCAAGTATATATGAGACTTTTTATATTTTGAGAAAAAACTTTGTAATGAAATTTATAAATTATAAAGATATAACTAAAAGATTATGAATGCTAATTAAATAAACATCGTCACTATATAATATTTGAAAATTTATTGAAGTATTATTGAAGTATTGGTGTAAATATATTTACTTACTATTATTTAAAGAAAAACATATGTTTATCTGCTAATAGAAATAAATATGTTTATTGAAGTTGGATAATTTTAATTAAATATATTTCATAAAAATTATCAATGAAAAAAAATCAATTTTAATATATATATTTTTAAATTGTATTTTTAATAATTAATATAATAATTATTTTAAAATATATATATATAACTTTTTTTTTAAATAATAAAAAAAATAATTTATAAATAATATTAAAAACTCATAAATTATAATAATTTTTCTATTATAATAACTCATTTATAAAACATGAAAATCTAAACGATGAAAAAAATGAACTAAAAAAACATCTTTTACTTTTGAAATTTTACTTTAACATTTAAGTAAACGATGAAAAAAAGAACTATAAAAAAAATCTTTTACTTTTGAAATATTTACTTTAACATTTAAGCAAACGAAACATATGACATTTCCAAAAGTACGGAGAAAATATAAACGGTCCGTGGAGTCTACCAAAGACGACCCGTCCCAATAAAATAAATGTGGCATACCTGAAACATCAATGGTTTGGAAATAATGATACACAATTTGCTTTCCTCGCATCAATGGTTTGGAAATAATAATACACAATTTGCTTTCCTCTTATATGGGCGAGGACCTGTTGGAGAATATGTGTAGATAAGCTAGACTTGGATTGACTTTACTGCTTTTCTTTGTTTATACTTTTTTATGTCGGTCTAAATTGCAGTTAATGTTTGATCGATCGACCCCAATCAATTTTTCTGGAGGGAAAAGCAATATGTATGTGACAATTTATGTAAAATATAACTCTAATTTAATTAAGATGGGAAAACGTATCCAGAAAATTTGCTGCATTACCAGGAGAAAGTACTGGCTGAATGAATGGTGTTGAGAAGGACAGTAAATGTCAGCAAAATGGCGGGCTTCTCTGACGACTGCTTGTAAACACCAAAGCTAATTCCCTGCGAAAGACAAGAATGAGAACCCAAAACAAAACACAACACCGATGTACTCGTAGAAACAATTACAGAAAATTTAGTCGCTCTGCTATTTCCACCGCCTAGTTCGTTCGCATTGCGCAACACTTACCCACTGGCTATTAACAAGATTTTGATTACAGTATATATAAAACTGACTGTATACTGTATATTATCAAAAGCGTTATTCGATAGCATCCTAAATATGTAGCCTGAACATACCCAGTTGCAGTTGCAACTAAAAATCCAAGTCGTTATGCAACAACTTGCCGATCGGTGCGGGCCGGTTCGACGGGTGGATGCTAAAGGCGTGGAATCACTACCACACCAACTCTAACTCTAGCTCTACTCGATAACGACCACAAACTTGACAAACAAACTCGGCACGACATCCACCATCATGCCATGGAAAGTCCATTTATCTAAACGCTCATTTGTGAAGTAATTAATTAAGCAATAACCAATCCTAACGACAAAATCAGGCGAGGATGGAAATCATCCGGACTTTACACTTGTAAAGCTGATCTTGATGATTCGCTAGCTCATGTCCAAATCCCAAATACGAGATATATACGTCTATCCGTGTAATTACAATTTAAACTATTATAAATAAATCAATCATAAACTAGCAATTGCCCAAGGGGTGCAATAATACGCCATGAAGTTGTTGTTGGATGGCAAGAAAAATTGAAAAGGGGAACTAACTTTGGAGTCGTGTTGCCATGGTGTTGTAGGTTAAGGAATAAATCCAACATGAGAAGAATACTTCTTTTGGAAAAGAAAGAACATGATCGTATATGCTGCTTTCTCTGCTGTTGGGAAAGAAAGTAAACTAGCAATTTCTCCAAAAGGTCCAATAAAATGCTGGAAGGGAAAAAATGGGAAGAAAAGTAGTTGTGATGAAGTGGAAAAGAGAGTAGTATTTTTTTGAGTGTGAAATATTATTGGTGTAGGTTGGGATCCAACCCATGATAATATTCCATCAAATGTCATGCAACCTGATGACTCTTTGTTTATGATTGGAACTAAGGAAATATTGTTTGTTGTATCATGGACTCTCAATTATGTATGTGTAGTGTTTTTTTGGGATGGTTTAAACATATGGGTACTTTGGTAGATGGGCCACCCAATTTTGAGCTTAAAGAGGTTATGTACTCCACAACATTCAATTTCATGGAGTCCTAAAATTATTGGAAGGTTTCGAGCTATGTTTCCATTTTAACAAGTGCGGCTCACCCCCCTTTAAATGGAAGTGCCAAGAAAGTTGACATATATTCAAAGATTTCAAAGAAAAAGGAATCAACAACAATACACAATAAACACCAAACAACAAATACTATTAATTTTGTAAATTTGTCATATTGTATTTAATAGCTTGCCTAAGCTATCCTCATATAAAAACCATAAAACCTAAATGAGCATAAACCATATTTGAGTAGGTCTCATAATAGCATAGACACTAACACAACTATGTCTTATTGATTTGATATTGACATATTACAAGTCAAGAAAATGTATTATGAGTTGTGGAAGGAACTTTGACAACAACAATAGAATACCTTCCTTGATGTGTGTTCTCTCATACAACTCATTTATGAGTTATTTCCATGCACATTTACATGTACTCTTAATGCCATATCATAGGAAAAGTGTTGCAACTATAAATTGTGTTTCATTTTATAACTTTACAGTACAATACTTCATTATACCATGGCATATAAAATCATAACATGAAATATAAATATGGAAAATTTAAAAATAATTATTATTACATATATACATTTAAACTATGAATAAAAGTGTTTTTCGTAATATAAAATTGTCATAAACATTGAATAATGATGATGAGCTATGCTAACCAAGTTAGAAGGTGGTATTGTTTCTATACTTTGATAACTTGTAAGTATAACATTTGATCTTGAAGGAATATGAGCGAGTAGAGAAGAAAACATTGCAATTTGAGCAACAAGGTATGGAAAGAGGTTCGTACAAGTTCTAGACATAAAAGAATTAATTAAAAACATGTATGTTTGAGACTCAAGATTCAAGTGTAGAGTCCTCATATGCCTTACCCAAGGGACTATGCAATAGAATCTCAAATTAAGAATATGTTAATGATCCATAGAACATGCTGAAATGAGTTAATGTTGTGATTATGAAATCGAATACATGTCACTAAATCATTAAACATGTCAAAATTATTTAATGTTGTATTTGTAAGGTTTTTACAACTTATTATTTATTGATTGTTTTATTTTCACATCTTATAGATCTATAATTAATTATTTATGTTGAAATCCAATTGTACATATATTACTTAGAGGTAACTACTCAACCTATTGATAGAGATGAAATCTCATGTGAATCTAAAATGTTATACATCCTTCAAAAATGTTTGTGATGAAGCAATGATAGAATCATACCCTACTATGTATAGAGAATATGGTTAGGAGTTAATAGGCCCTTGTCCAACCAATGAAAGCACGATGGTGTTACTTCCTTCAGTTGGGTTCAAGTCTTCCCCATGGCATGATGCCCCTTAAAAGTGGGTTGCGTACATGCACTTGCATAGATGTTGGAACCAAGTGTGGGTTTTGGATGAATTTGGTGGAATATAATCTTGGATACTCCTGACAAAATATGCAAAGTCTGCTCATGTATATACCGTGTAAGGGTGAATATATCCAAATGACACTAACTGCAATACATATCTGAATTAGAATTGAAAATATATAATAAAAGAGGCTCTAGAAGGCCTATAGAGTCCAAAAAACAACATGCCATGGATTAGATTAAATGTGAGTGAAAAATTAAAGGACATCCAAACCACAATCTTGGATTGAATGCCACAACAAAACCCTCATATCCGCTAAATAATCTCTAAAGTTATTATAGGGGTTGAATGTTCTCTTCCAAATACAAGGTTGGCCTCACAATGATGGGATAGCACAAAAATACCTTTTAAAACTGGATGATGTTCCAAGGACTGATAAATAACATTCCAAAATAGTACATGCCTCTACATGATGTGAGAAAACATTGGAATAGGGCTATATAGAGGAAATGACCTCATGGTGAATACGCAGGTTTGTAAGGTGTCAAAATGTGGATCAATCCTTTTGATGTTGTATGGATGCCCCCAAAATATTGATATTCTACCCCTGATCCATTCATTTCTGCTATACAAATGCTCCTTTCATACTGCCTAGATATCAATCTTATGGGGAAAATGCTACAATTGTTAGCTTAGCTAATAGTTTGACATCTTTAACCACCTAATAGGATTGTTTTAAGGATGTTGCTATAGTGGATCACAACACACTTTACTCAAAACATGCCCATACCCGATAACAAAGATGTTAAGAGGATAAAATATGTTGAAGTTGTCAAAGAATGTTCCCATAAATGTTGATACTGTCGTATGAGGGTTAGGGAAGTCACAAATTACACCCAAAAGTTCCCAAAATGCGCTTATTAGGTTTCTTTGATGCATAGAACTGCCCATAGTATAACTAGAATTTGAAGGATTAGGCTACTTGCTTCCCAGGAGGATGCAGAACATGGTTGAAACATGCTCAAATACCCTCAAAATCAACCCAGGAAAAAGATGACGATGTTTCACTATTTAGATAAGCAGGAAAGTGGAACCAAGATCCCTGGATTACCATTCCCCTATAGGATTCCCCCTCCTCCCCCCCCTCCCTCTCTCACAAACTCCCTATAGCTCTCCCTCTCTCTCCACCTTCTATTGACCTCCCTCACTATTCCTCCCTCTATCACTATCTCCCTCCCTTCTTCCTTAATCACTATCCCTCTATGCCTTTATCCCTCTCCCCTCCCCTCTCTCTCTCCCTCAACTTGTATCCCTCCCTCCATGTCTCTTTTCACCCTCCCTCTCCATGCTTCTCTCTTCACAACCTCCGTCTCTTTCCATCGCTCACCCCTCCACCATATTTCCTTGACACCATCTCTCTCTCTCTCTCTCTCTCTCTTGATAGATATCCCTATACATGTGTGTCCATCTCCATTCCTCTATGTTCTCAACGTATCCCTTCTCCTCAACCCTCTACCTCATTATGACCCCTATTCTTTGTTTTATGGAAACACACCCTATTCCTCCTTTAATCCTCTACATCCACCTTTCCATTCACCAATACTATTTCTCATCAAACCATCACCCACTTCTTTCGATCCACTTTATCCTCATTCATCACTCAAGTCTCACACACTGCTTTTAACCCTATATGTCTTCAACACCTCTTCTCCTCCTAATATTGCTCTCAATCCATACTCCCCTTCACCCATGTAACCCATCATGTTCTCATTCCCTTCATCTTTCTCCACTTGAACTTACAACATCCTCCTATGCCCTTGACCCTTCCCACCCCCTCTCAACTATTAACCATACTCACTCAAACTTACAACATCCTCCTAGACCCTTGACCCTTCTCGATCCCCTTTCAACTATTAACCATCCCCACTTGAATTATTATCCCATATATTATTGATGTCATTGTTATTCCATGAGTCACTTTTACCACACTTGGCTAATATACTTGCAATATTCTACACATAGTTGGATTTACCATGTCTTGCGCTAATAAATATTTTTTAAGTGGTAGCTAAGATACCAAAGACTCTGTATAACAAAAAGTCTATCCTTGTGAAAATTGGTGTTAGATTTGCATTCAAATGTGGAAATTGAATAAGCATATATTCACCTTTATCCATTATATCATCAAACAATGCAATGGGATCATGTTGATGAGGACATCAATAATTCAAATTGGGTAGAATGTAAGGACCTAACTTGAGGTGCCATTGATAATGGCATGTCAGGAAAACATGACTAAGGGTGCATGGTGAATCTATACAATTTCGATGACCTTAGTGAGCGAACCGAGGGTCGCAAATTGTAATACAATTAGGATGGTGTACTAGCATATGGACCAATTTTTTTTATATATTTTGGCATGTTTCTCAAGTAGATTTATAGGAGTTGCTACTCTCAAACCCATAGATTAGTGATGTCATTGTTATTCCATGAGTCACATTTACCACACTTGGCTAATATACTTTCAAAGTTATACACTTAGTTGGATTTACCATGTCTTGCGCTAATAAATATTTTTTAGGTGGTAGCTAAGATAACACATACTATATAACAAAAAGTCTAGCATTGTGAGAATTGGTATTAGAGTTGCATTCGAATGTGGAAATTGCAGAAGCATCTCTTCACCTTCAACACCTCCATCATCAAATGAGGCAATGGGATCATGTTGATGAGGACATAAATAATTCAAATGGGGGAGAATGTAAGGACTTGACTTGAGGTGTCATTTGCTATTTTTTTTTAAGTTTAATATTTTTCTATATAAATTTTAATTAAAACACCATGTTCATTTTAATGATATAATTATTTTACGATCAATATATATGTGAAAATAGAATACCAATTTGAAACACCAAATACTTTGACCAAAAGTACCACAAAAGTTCAAATTTTCAAAGCCATTGCATTAATTAAAAAAAAAAATTATTTGGTAAAATACAGAAGTTAATTTTAAATAAATATATTATTTATATATTTCATTTTTCACATAATTCAATCTTAAAATACCAATTTAAGACACCAGAAGTAACAACAACAACAAGTAGAAAGAAAATCAAATTTCCAAAATCCTTACATTATGTAATTAAAAACAGTAAAAACTTTTAAAATCTTCAATGTTATTAAAAAAATATAACTAAATATGAAAAAATTAGTGAATGGCCCCCAGAAAATAGAACATATGTTAAATTTTTTTATCAATTGAGTGTAATTAAGTTTTATCATGTATATAGAAGGCCATACTCATGGAGTAAGTTTCATTGTTTCAAAAAAAAATAGAACTTTGCAACCGAGTACATCATCAAGCTTGTATTCTATGGTTGCACGTTGATCTCTCAACTTAATGACATTCTTCAAATAGTTCACCATAGTATCCATATTGCTTGCATGTAGCAATACGCTTGTTCTTCAAAATAATCTTATGAGATAAAATTCACACTCTAATATAGAGTTACCAAAGCATAATACATATCCTTCATACTCTTCTTCTCTACCATGTGAGGGATTAAGTGGTTTTTCACCAAATCAAAGGCAATTCACTTTTCTTATGTCAAACCTAAGTTTCACTCCAATTATTTATGTTATTTGTATGACATCAATAACTTAATTGAAAACATATCATTAACGAAAAGATTAATGGAGAGTGAAAAGCCTAATTTGATTATGAAAATAAGTGTAAATGAACATACTTAAGGAATGGATAAAGATTGAGTGAAACTTTTGTTATCTTATAACGATGTGAATTTGGGGCTAGAGATTATTTCAAACTCCAATGAAATTCACTTACAACTTCAACAATTTCATAGGGGATGTCATAAAGATGCTAAGTCTTACTTAAATTATTGGTTTGTATGATCGTATAAATATAATGGATTGTATGTTTTATATTTTTGTCTTTGTATGGTCGGTTTGAAGAAATTCATGATGGGTGCTTTGATTGAAAATATTTTCATATGCTTGGTTTTGTTTTTCGAATTCAACCTATTTTACACACATGAGTAAGGGCTTCCATAGGCGTTCATGTATGCAAAAATTTTTTGGTTATGCAAAGAGTGAGTTTCATATTCTTATGCACAATATGAATCAGACTCTTCTTTTCTCCTCTTACCAAATCTGGAGCAAATATGAAGGCCATTGTTGAGTATGAACTGCTCATAAACTAATTATTTCCATCAATTGCGCAAAATTGAGATTGTATTTCCTTGACATTGTCATAAACTTAAAGGCCATCTTGGTAATAATGGGAATTTGTTTCATGGCAGAGTCTTACATTTTTTCCAGATTACATTACTTGTTTTATGTGGTTAAATTTTGCACATCCAAGCCATATGTAAAGTAACCATGGCATTGGTGAGCCAACCTATATCTAGTGTGCCAACCCTTCCAATTGGGCTTGTCTACCACTCTTATGCAAGTATTATGGTTGAAGGGCATATCCCCATGGTTTAGGATCAATGCACTCTTATGCAAGTCTTATGGTTGAAGGGCATATCCCGATGGTTTAGGATCAATGCATTTCTAAGGGATTAATCACTATTTTTTTTATATTTGAAGTTTATTTTGGAACAACAAACCTACCCCTAGTGTGATAAAATTTAAAATCATGTATATATATCACCCTTAGGCAAATATTACTTTTAAAGCTATTTTGAAAAGGTCTTCAACTGAGCACTATAGTTAGTTATAGATTTATAGCAATTAGATATGTAATTACAAAGGGAATTAACCCGAGATTAAAAATTATTACATTATAAAACTGTGAGAATGAAGAATCTTCTATATTGTATTTTATTCTATATTAAAGTGCTTTAGCCCGTAGGACGTTGGAGAAAATAAATGGTTTACATAGGAAGCACAATGGTTACTTGGCACCTAGGTGCCCTAGAAATTGCATTGATGATGATGTGAGGATATTTAGTATATGGTTGTAATCTTAATGCCATGCTTATTCAATTATGAAGTTAATCGTCATGCAAGGGCTAACATCCTTTCTTAATGTTATAATGCAGACAAACACAACTTGATTGTAGAACAGAGAAATAGAGTAGTTACATGGTCCCTTAAGTGTTGTGACTTGTTTTGTGAGTATATCTTACTCGCTTTTTCTTTATAACATTGATCCACCTAGTTGTATTGATATGGGCTGGTGGAGTGGATCATAAACCAATTCACTAGGAGATATCATAAGCTAAATGTGGTTGGGAAGAGGATTAAGATCTTCCTCCTATTGGTAGCTTTAAAAAGAAGAGTAAATTGAATGGATTACACCTGAGTAAATTGAATGGATCACACCTAGAACATTATGTAATATAAATGTTCTAATGAAAAATCCCGTTATTAAATTTGCTTGTGGAAATTTGGGAGTGAAAGTATGTAGATATCAAAAATAATTCTTAGTAAGTAAATGGATATCTGTGCCATGTTGCAAAGAAGCTAAGTGGACCCACTCATATAAAAGGATGTCAAATGTGCCTACATTAAGTTTTACTACATCGAATACCCTTTTGAAAAAAGAGTTTATTGACCTCATTACACTTATTTCTTTGCACATAACTCATTATCATTGATTTCCATAAGACTGTGCCTCTTTGAGACATGCCCTCAAACATACTAAGAGCCTAGAGTATCTCTTCTTTTAACGTACTTTAATATTTTTGATAAGCAATTGTAATTTTAATAAGATAATAAGTTACAACTAAAGTTGTAATGTTGTTACTAACTTAAACCAACTTAAAATTTTTTAAAGACCAATTATATTTAATGTCAATTCAATTTATATGTTTATTCAATTTTCCCTTCGACATTATATTGCACCTTTTCGAGCAATTGCTAGTAGTAGATTTAATGTGGATTTCTATCCTTCTTTATTTCAATTTAGAGACAGGAACACCCATGCCTCCTTCTAGGTTACAAATGTATTCCTCAATGGCAATTCTCATGCGTCAATATTAAAATATTTCAATGTCTTGTTAAAAATATATTATCGGTGGAGCATACTTACAAAACATATGTTAATATAAAGTGATAATACCTATGGTATAATATCATATGGTCCATCACGAAGAAATGAAACCTCAACCATAAGGAAGAGGAGCCTTCTCATGAATATTATATGATTAATTACAAAAACCAATACACATACATAAAATTATATAAAACACAAATATGGCGGCAAAACCTCACCATGTCTCTAAGTTTTATAATAGATTTTTAAATGAAAGAGGACCTCAAAGAATTTGGTATAATGGTAGAAGTGGGAACAAAAGAATAAGAAAAAAGAAACTTATGTGGCAGTCACCTATCCCTTATAATTCTAATTCAATTCTTATATAAAAGCAAGCATAGGGCTCATAGGGATGTCATGTAATATTTTAAAAAGGTTAATGTTGGAATTTTGAAGTGGTTCATGTTGAAATCTCAAAGTGATAAGTATGCACACATGTAAACTTTATATAAGGTGGAGGGTGTTTTAATAGAAGTAGTGGCTTTGAATAGGGTGCATGTCTTTAATATGTTACATCATTTAGGATAAGCATCATGTAGACATGGTCTTAAGGGTAGTGGGATACACGTGTTTCAAAAGAAATATAGGATAGCATAGGAGGGGGATTTAGGTGAGGTTCATTTATTTATGTGATTTTTTACGAAAAATGTGGCATTTTTTCATTCAACAGAGGGACGACAAAAAAGATACCGTGTTTTCAAAGTGTAGTTCGGGAAAAAATGCCTATTGACATAAATATATTCAAATTAATTAAAGACTATATAGATTTTAATCATGGTAATTTAATATTTCATTCTGTTAAATTTTCATATGCTAAGCTAGATCATTAGTATTTCATTTCGATTTCATAACAAAAGCATATAAACAGGATCACTGAAAGATAGACAAGCACAACCATACAAAAGGAGAACACAAAGATTTATCCTGGGAAAACCCTAAAGGGAAAAACCCAGCAAAAGATTCCTCAATATAGATGCCCCAAAAGATAAAAGATAAAACCAACAAGGAGATCAAGGCCTGATCCTCCTCCTTCTCTAGCTACTTCTCTTCTCCACTAATGCGCTACATAAGTGAGAGTGTGTTGGTCTCAAATGAGGAGCACCACACCTCTATTTATATTCATCCGTTCACTTTAATTAACTCATCCGACATGTAGGCTCGAGTTAATCATGTAGGCTCAAGTTACACATGTAGGCTCAAGTAACCACACTGGGGTGCTAATGACCCACCTTTACAATTAGAGGGGACTGCCTCATGACGCTTATTAGTTCTTCCGATTAGAAGCATCGGGGTACAAGATAATACAAGTGGTTCTCCTGGTAGGACCATCGGGGACCACAAAAGATACATATAGAATATTCTTCGAAGTTACAATATTTCAACACTCAACCTTAACGAGAAGGGTATTCTACAACAACATCAACAACAACAATAGTAGGAGAGGACATCATCAACATCATCAGGGTAACACATCTATAAATCATTGGAAGCTTTTCAACATCATATAGTATTCATCTTCAATATTTGATGACAGCAACTCTTTAATCAACCTTAGCATCTTTTGACCTTTTGATCAGCAACATCTTCAACACTTTGATCTTTCGATTAGCAACATCTTCAGCACTTAGACCTTTCGATCAGCAACATCTTTGGCACTTTGACCTTTCGATCAACAACATTTTCAGCAACATCTTCAACACTTTGACCTTTCGATCGGCAGCAACATCTTCAGCACTTTGACCTTTCGATCATCACCAATATCTTCAGCATTTTGATCAGCAATATCTTCAGCACTTTGATCTTTCGATCAGCAAAGACATCTTCAACATTTTGACCTTTCGATCAGCAACATCATCACATTCTGATTAGTAACATCGTGATTAGCACCATCATCATACTTCAACTCTCGAACAGAATCATCATCATCATATTCTGATCTTTTGATCAGTATGTCGTCATCATCACATACTGATCATCATCATCGTCACACTCTGATCTTTCGATTAGTACATCATCATCATCATACTCTTAATCGTTTGATCAATACATCATCATCATACTCTGATATTTTGATCAGTACATCATCATCATCATAAAAACATCATCATCATGAAAACATCAACATCATCAAAACATCATTATGATCAAAACATTCAACATCATCAAAACATAAAAATATAATCATCATCACACTCTGATCTTTCGATCAGTACATCATCATCATCATAAAATCATTATCATCAAAACATCAACATCATCATCATCATAAAATCATTATCATCAAAACATCAACATCATCATCATCAAAACATCAACATGATCCTTCCTTTCAGAATTATGGGATCAACACATTTGTGGAGCTCAGACGATCCTTCCTTTCGGAATTACGGGATCAAGTCTTAACGGAGCTACTAACGATCCTTCCTTTCGGAATTACGGGATTTAGGTCTTTACGGAGTTGCTAACGATCCTTCCTTTCGGATTTACGGGATCAACACATTTGTGGAACTCAGACAATCCTTCCTATTGGAATTACGGGCTCAACACATCTATGGAACTCAGACAATCCTTCCTGTTGGAATTACGGGATCAAGTCTTTACGGAGCTACCAACGATCCTTCCTTTCGGAATTACGAGATTTAGGTCTTTACGGAGTTACTAACGATCCTTCCTTTCGGAATTACGAGATTTAGGTCTTTACGGAGTTACTAACGATCCTTCATTTTGGAATTAAGGGATCAACACATCTGTGGAACTTAGACAATCCTTCCTATTGGAATTACGGGATCAATTCAATGATCCTTCCTTTCGGAATTACGTGATTTAGGTCTTTACGGAGTTACTAACGATCCTTCCTTTTAGAATTACGGGATCAACACAGTTGTGGAACTCAGACAATACTTCCTGTTGGAATTACGGGATCAATTCTTTACGAAGCTACCAATGATCCTTTCTTTCGGAATTACGGGATTTAGGTCTTTACGGAGTTACTAATGATCCTTCATTTCGGAATTACGAGATTAACACATATGTGGAACTCAGACAATCCTTCCTATTGGAATTACGAGATCAATTCACATTCTCGAGTACCGAAGTCACCGGATCTATTCTGAACCGAGGTTCAAGGATGATACAATCCTACTACCTTCTCGATGACCGAAGTTCACCGGATTCGTTCTGAACCAAAGTTCAAGGATGATACAATCCTACCACCTTCTCGATGACCGAAGTTCACCGGATCCGTTCTGAACTGAAGTCCAAGGATGATACAATCCTGCCACCTTCTCGACAACTGAAGTTCACCAGATCCATTCTGAACCGAAGTTCAAGGATGATACAATCCTGCTACATTCTCAATGACCGAGGTCACCGGATCACTTCTGGACATATGTCCTAGGATGATACAATCCCTCTTCATTCTCGAAGACCGAGGTCTCCAGATCACTTCTGGACATATGTCCCAGGATGATACAGTCCCATTGCAACATCACTACTCCCCCTTTCAAGGAAGGTCTTTCCAAACCAAACCAAGCTTGTCTCGAAAGTGTTCGAACTTTACTCGGGACAGAGGCTTCGTCAGCACATCACCATCTAAACCATCATCATCTACATCTTCAGTATGTGAATACTGAACTATCACCATCTGTATCTCCAGTATGTGAATACTGAAAGCATCATCTATATCTTCAGTATGGGAATACTGAAACATCATCATCTGCATCTTTATCTTGTATGTAGAAATATCAGATTTCTATGTGTTACGACAGAACATAGGGTTCTCTGTTATCACAACTCTCGTTATCACATAGAATCAATGTAGTATCCATCTTCAGGTCAAGGAGACCTGATATCAGCTTCCGAATCCATATGGATTCACAACTTAGCAGAGCAATCTGCTATGTATTTTGCTTTTGTTGTTCTAAGAGAAACACTAGACTGTTTCCTGCTAAACCATGAACTCATAGCAAACCCCAAACAAAAGCATCTACCTTATGTGATTTTCCTGTCTGAGATACTTCCAACCCAATCTACATTTGTATAGCCATACAATATGTAGTCATGGCTACCATCATAGTATAGACCAAGGTCTATAGCCCCTTTCAGATATCTCATCACATGTTTTGCAACTACTAGGTGAACCCATCTTGGTTGAACAAGATATTGACTTAAGGTGTTCACAGCAAAACAAATGTCTGGTCTGGTATTTGTTAAGTACATCAATGACCCAATGATCTATCTATAATGAGTCGCATCTACTAAATCTGATGATTCATCATCTAACAGCTTCAGGTTGGAGTCCATGGGTGTGGCCATGGCTTTGCATTCCAACATATTTAATCTCTTCAATATCTCTACCGCATACTTTCCCTAGTTGAGAAATATTTCTTCTGAACTTTGTCATATTTCCAGACCTAGGAAATAGTGCATTAACCCAAGGTCTTTCATCTCAAATTCTTCTGCTAGTTTCTTCTTTCTTTCCATGATCTATTTCTCCTTCCCTATCAAGAATAAGTCATCCACATATAATAACAGGATGACAGGTTCATCTTCTACAACCTTGAGATAAAGGTTAGGATCGGCTTTACTCTTGGTAAAACCCATAATTGACAGGAAATTGCCATACCAAGCTCTGGGAGCTTGCTTCATGCCATAGAGGCCCTTCTTCAACTTACATATATGAGTCCATCTGTCTTCAACTTCAATCCTTTCGATGTAAAACTCTTCCCCAATCATACCATTAAGAAAGGATTGTCTTTACTTCATCATGGAAGCAACTACCATCATAATTCTGAAGGAAATGTACCTTGCTTCCTGGAGTAAGTGTCTCTTCAAAATTAGTTCCATTTTTCTTATAGAAACCTCTAGCCACAAGTCTTTCCTTACTTCTATTAGCGACATATTTTATCTTGCAAATCCATTTGTAAGATACCACATGCTTGCTTTCTGGTTTGAGTACTATATCCCAAACATCATCATAACATCTTCCATGAGTTCGTCTTGTCAGATCATCAACATATCCTAGTCTTCTGTATTCAACTTTGAAGGTTGGAACCCACTTTACTCTTGATAAAGTCTTGATCCATCAGGAAGCTATCCATC